>VZTR01002066.1:188397-237586 GCA_013400775.1 Chaetops frenatus
GGCGGGTTCACAGGCTCAGGGATGGGCCAAGCTCGCTTGGAAGTTCAAGCTCAATGAACTGAGACCTTGGAGAACAATTCTCCCGGCTGCCAGCGCCGGCCTCTGAAGCTGCCCTTCCCCAGAAACCCCCCAGCCTCGCCCCAGGCGCCCTCCCTTTCGACGTTCACAAGTTTTACTGACAAAAGAGCAATTACAACCGAACAGAAGCAGCTCACAAAGAGGATGGGGTTGACCCCTCGGAGCGGTTTCTGCGGCTCAACACATGGCCGGTCACCGACAAAGCCAGCCCGCTCCCATTTGATCCCAGAAGAGCCTCCCAGACTGGCACGCTTGACCAAGAACTGGCTGGGTGACTCATTCGTCTGGCGGCTCTGTGATTCATGAGCCTCCAGGAGGAAGGGAGGAGGGAGGCGAGAGCTTTTCAAATCTCAAGTTAAACGCAAGAGAAACACATTCCGCACAAAGCAGACGCTCGGCTGTGTCCAATTGGTGCCGGAATGCCCACACAAAGCCAGGGAAGCAGGCCTGGTGTGACGCACGGCGAGGCTCCCGGGCCCGGCCCCGCCGCGGCCTGCACCTTCCCAGCTCCGTGGTTTGGAAGGTCCCGAGTGTAAAACCAGCAATAGTTCCTTACCTCTTATCCTTGTGTGCTCTGTGCGTCCTGGCCCGGGGGTTTCCCCAGGAACGTCCTGCTTGTGAGTGCTTTGGAGCTTTTGGAGCTTTGATCAGGGCTTTGACCTGATATTCAGGTCAAAAATTTCAAATGACTTTGTNGACAGAAAAAAAAAGATATTTTGACAAGCCAGTGGCAGATTTGAAGTTTCCTACTCTGGAATAAATTGAAGTGACCGTTTTTTAGCCGGCCATATTTCCAGTTATTAAACTGTGTGTGGTCTGTAGCAGTGCTCACCACCAGAGAGCCCTGAATTGTGGGTTTTGGTGCTGGGCTGGGGCACCTGCAGTGCCTGNAGAACTGGCTGGGGGACTCATTCGTCTGGCGGCTCTGTGATTCATGAGCCTCCAGGGGGAAGGGAGGAGGGAGGCGAGAGCTTTTCAAATCTCAAGTTAAACGCAAGAGAAACACATTCCGCACAAAGCAGACGCTCGGCTGTGTCCAATTGGTGCCGGAATGCCCACACAAAGCCAGGGAAGCAGGCCTGGTGTGACGCACGGCGAGGCTCCCGGGCCCGGCCCCGCCGCGGCCTGCACCTTCCCAGCTCCGTGGTTTGGAAGGTCCCGAGTGTAAAACCAGCAATAGTTCCTTACCTCTTATCCTTGTGTGCTCTGTGCGTCCTGGCCCGGGGGTTTCCCCAGGAACGTCCTGCTTGTGAGTGCTTTGGAGCTTTTGGAGCTTTGATCAGGGCTTTGACCTGATATTCAGGTCAAAAATTTCAAATGACTTTGTGCAGTTGAAATTAAACTTCTGGTGTGCATTAATAATGTTGGCTCCCTCTCGTATCTGTGAAGTGTGTCCCCAGAGGGGTTCACAGGAGGCAGGGTCATGGAGGAGCCTCACCAGCTGACCTGACTGACCATCCCTCCCTTCGATGACAGGGGACAGAGGAGGCCCCTGGGCTGACCCCAGCCCTGGCATAAAGGAGGGCTTTCCCTCAGTGCTGTCTGAACCCTGCCAGGAGCTGTGGGTGGCGCACAGTGTTCCCTGGAATGCTGGAGCTCTCAGCCACCATTCCCCTCCCAGGCAGCATTTTATTTATTGTTATTTGTTGCTTCAGACATATGGGTCTAAATGCTAAATTATTTAGCAGCTGTTGTCAGATGGATTTTAAAACAATTAACGAGTGCTAAAAATGGGCAGCCTGCTCTCTCTCTTGGATTTTGCCAGAGAAAGTGCCTGTTTTCTGTTGGTTTGCCAGCAGTTTGAGCCTCCTGCTGCTGTGGCCATGCCTGGCCTGGAGCACGTTTGTCCCTCAGTGGGCTAGAACACCCCAGGGTGTTGTTATTGTGGTCCTGGGCAGACTGCATCACCCACCTGCCATGGCTGGATTCCACCAGCCCACATCCACACTGGGGACAGCACAGAAGCTGCTAAAGCCCAGCTCCAAAGGAGTCTGGGGCTTCCCCCTCTGGGAGCACCAAGACAGCTTTGGAGGATCCAGGCTTGAGCTCTTCCGTGTTGGGGCAGGTGGGAAGGACCCACCTGGGTTGGGAGACCAGCAGGCAGAGGCTGCACTGGGGTGTCCAGTTCATATGGGGTGGCCACAGCCATCAGGATTTCCCAGGCTGACCTGGGAAAGGGACAGTGCCCAGGGGATGGTGCCACTCACACCCCTGTGAGAGACTCTGAAATGAAAATCAGCTCTGAGCACAAAGGCTGTGGGTCAAGTTACTGAGCTGGGGTCAAAATAAATCCAAGTTGCTGTGGGGATGTTGGAGTGTCGAGCCTTCCGTCTCAGGGATTTTGCAGTTGGTCTCAACCAGAAATGCAGCTCCTCTGTGGTGAGGTAATGGGGGATGTTGCAGTTTGGTGCTTCCCGAGGCTCTCAGCTCCATGTGATCAACGCAAGAGCATCCTCTAGCCAATTTCAGAGCTCACGTGAGCCCAACTCACAGGGCAGACTTTGGCCACCAAAAACTGGTTTATCTCCATTGCCAAAACACAGGATGCACTTTGTCCGGAGTCACAGGGAGGGTTTGTTTCTCCATGGGGTTTGGGATCAGCCATAAAAGCGGGTACTTTGCACTTAGGCACAAGTTTACAAAAGAAGGTACTTTGCATTTAGGCAAAGGTTTCTAAAACGGATACTTTGCATTTAGGCACAGGTTTAGAGCCCCCACTGCCAGCCCAGCTCTCGGCATCTCAGAGGTGCAGCCCTCTGCCAGCTCCGGGGAATAGGGCAGAGGATGAAGCACATTCAGCTGAGTTTGTTTCTAAAAAATGTTGCACTAGGCAAAGGATTTGGACCTGAATGAAAGTGGTGGACCTAATTTTAGACAGTACCTATGAATGAAACTTGAAACGAGCTGTTCAGGAAATACCTTCCTCTGCAGCAGTGCCAGGGAGAGTATGAGATTTAATGCTAAATTAGCCACTGCCTATAAACAGGTTACTGTGAGAATACTTTTTAGCTGAAAGTTCAGCTAAATTATTTTTTAGAAAGTAATCTTCATTTCTATGTAGATGTCCATGTGCTTCTGCAAAAGCTGCAGACCTTTCCCCTCCTGGGAACAGGAGCCTTCCCAGCATCAGTGCCATATGTCACCTTTTCCTGCCAGTTTGTCACCGTGGCCCCACACTGCAAGAGCTGTTGGCTTCAGCCTGGGGATGGCCCAAAGTGACTGGCAGGTGGGAGAAGGTTTGAAGAGAACTGGAAACCTGTCCCATATGAGCAGGCATGCTGGCTTTCAGTGCTCTATCTGCCTGTGCCTTTTTTGTTGCCCAACATTCTTTTGGCATTGTCTCATTCCTCAGTCAGGATCTATTTGAGATCTCAGTTGCTCTCCACAGCAAAGATATAAAATCCCCTGATAGTCCACATAGAGCGGAGAGAGATCAGGTGCATTGCTTGTGTTTACAGGTGGTGAATGCCCATCTGTCCTGTGCTTCTGCTGGATTCATTGCTCTGAGCCTTCTAGGAGTATGGAAACTGTCCTGCCAGAATAATCCAGGCCCACTTCAAAAGATGATGGGATTCTTAGAAAGACTTTTCTCTAAATTAGCAAAGACTTGATGGTCACCGGAGCACTGACTGAAGGGAAAAGTGAACTTGCCCAGGCAAGTAAGCGAAGTTTATCCTTGAATCTGTCTCAGCTGCATGAAAGGACACTGGGCGATTTCTGAGTTGGGAAATACACAGATAATTGCACAAAACCTTTGTTCACTGGAAGGCACAGGAGGTTATTGATTAAAGTCAGTGGAGTGAGGATTTCACCTGGGTTCTCTGCCCTTCTCCTGCTCTTGCCAGACCCAGATTGCAAAAGCCATTTCCTGTCGAAACACCTGATCCTGAGTGTGGTTCAGCAGCTTTTGGGAAGAGCTGACCCTGCTTTACTCTCCTGGAAAAAACCCTTCGCAGCTCTTAGCAGAGGTATCACACTGGACCCAGGTGCTCCACTGAAAACCTTTAAATGCTGAGATTCAAACTGGAGTTTCCAGTAGACATTTGGAGACACAAGTACCCGGAATGTTCAGACTCAGGGGGAATGACATGGATCCCTCGGGTCCCTTTTAGAACCTCATCTTGGCAGTTCTCTGTTGCTGAGTCAAACCAAAGTGTACATCTTGGGATTTTGCTTATAATTTCTGGATATCTATAAAATCCACAACTGTCATGAGCTGTTCCTTCTCCAGCCCTTCCATAGTAGAATTCCGGGAAGTAACACCTTTTAACAACAAGCAAATCTGTCTTAATAACTCAAAAATCTTGTGCTGGCAGTACAACTTTCCACTGGCAACAGTTCTGCTTAATATTGGAAATTCTTAATATCTGATTAAACATTTCTGGAATTTCTGGGAGTACACAGAGATGCTTAATGGACTAGTTCTTCATAAAGGTTTTCAGCAAAATATCTTCCATTAGGTCTTAAAGGAATTCCTCCAAGTAATCAATCTCCCTAAATTCTTGATGTGGTTCTTTACATTTCCTAAGCTGGCTCCTTAAATGACTTATGTTCTCCTTTGCAGAATGCATAGACACGAATAAACCACATATATGAGGAAGGAATGTTCCTCTATGCCACAAAACAAATTAAATATATTGATCCAAAATCACCCCTGGAGGAACTCCTGTGAATCCAGAGAAAACGCATGAGTTGAGTTTATTAAAGCAGCATTTCTGATAGGGGCTGGGAACAGCAGGCCAATGGGGTTTTGCAAGAGTAAAATGATTGTTTATTAGTGATGAGTGAATCACAAAATGTCTGGCATGTGTGTTGGTCTTAGAGAAAGAACTGAAAAAGTCTGAAACCTGATCAGGTCTCTCTGAATCCATATGTCAGCAAAACTGCCTGGAAGTGAGTCTGAGTCAGGGTTCTCATGCAGACATTCTGAAACGTCCACATTTACATGGCTGGATATTGTCATATCTCAGCAAGTGCTGGGAAATTAGGGATGGTGAATTCAACTGGTAAATAAACAAGAACAAACTCGCTCCTGAATTTGATACGATTGTGATCTTTTGGAGATAGTTACACATACCCCTCAGCCATGCCAGAGCTGCAGACGGCAATATAAAAGCAGGGCAAACAAAATTAATTCCCAGTTCAGGCTTCATAAATAAATAAGGCAAGTTGTGTCCAAACTTCTGTTTTGTTTTCTTCTTGAGCACTGTGTCAAACCACAAGAAGCTTTTCAAATGTCTTTGTATAGAAATCAGCTTTGGGGCTGGAGCAGCATGGTTTTGTTTTGCTTTTGTGGAAAATCTTGGGGATAGATTCTCTCACCGCGTGCTGGGCCACAGTGTTCCCCTGAGGAGCAGGAAGCCAGAGCTATGCCTGGCATGATCCTTGACCAGACAGTGCCCTCACAGCTTTGACTTCCTAATTTCAGCTTCTCAACTGACCTTTTGAAGGACCTGCAGATACACCCAGGGAGGAGATCTGTGCAGGTGGCTTTCCTTCCCCTGGTTGTGGATTTCCAGGGAAGCAGGAGAGGCAGCCCAGGAGAGGGGCTGGGTCACTTCCTGCATGGTGGGACCCTGGCCAGGGGGGGCTGGTCTCTTGGAGGCTGTTCCATCCTGCTGGCAGCCAGGTGTGGGAGAAGTCTCTTTTCTTCAAGCACGAGTGACCAGTCCTTGCAGACACTGTGGAATCCACAGGGTCCTTGCTGGGCCAGCCCCAGGGATTTGGGATGGTTTGAGCCTCTGGCTTTTTGTGCTGAGCTTCAGCAATGATGGCAGCAGGTTTGGAGTGGGACTTGCAGATGTCATCAAGGCCAGACTAGCTCACAGTCTGGCAAGGCATCCATTCCAGCACTGTGGAGAGCTGTGTCCAGCTTAGCTGAATCCTGTCACAAAACTGTCTTTGGGATATGCCACAGTGACCCGCAGTAACATCCCAGACAAAACTGGGCCTCCTTAATTCCTGCAAGAGAGGAGACTCTTGATGTACAGAAGCTGGTTTTCATCTCTGTTTGTGATTCTGTGCTGACACAATGTCTCCATACACAGCAGGATCCATCTTTCTCCTGCATTCAGCAAGTTCCTGCAACAGTTTTTATTCCAATTTTGTTCAGGCTATGAAATCTTGAAATGCTTGCTTATTTTCACTCAGCATTTTCTCCAGCATCACCCACATGTTCTCTGTGGTGCAGTTTGGTCAAGAAGAAACTCATTCAGCCTTGCAGTGGGAGCAGAAGAGAGAGAGGAGCTGTGGGTGCTGTGTGTGCTGCAGGTGTGCAGGAGGGATTGCTCAGGGCTAGAGGCCCTCACCGCAGTTTCAGAGAACATGTCATGGGTCCTTTTGCTGCCACAGACACCCTGTGAAACCCAAATCAAGGATTTTTACATCTCCTGGCTGTACTTCCCAAGGATGCTGTGTGGGAAATGAGGGAAGAGGAGTTTGGCACACTTGGCTGTTTGGTAGTTCTGGGCTTCATTTCCCATGAGAATGTTGGAGGGGCTGTGACTCTGGGGCTGTAACTGAGGACTCCACAGTGGCCCTCTAACACACCCCTTCAAGGGGAGAAATCTGGGGTACCCCCAGCTCTCAGAAGTGCTGCTTTCAACTTAAAACCAACTTTCTCTTTAATTCACTAAAGAGTACTTTTCTACAGATGTCAGTACTCTATTAGAACTTTGAGAACACTGGAAAAATGTCTAAATTACAACTTCCAGTTGCATTTGAACAGCATGGGGCACTTTGTCCTGTCCTAGAAGCTCACACTTGGCCACAGAGCATCATCACTGCTCAGAGCTGAAGTCTTGGTTCATCAACCCAGACACAGCAGGTCCTGTGAGATCAGGACTCACCAGAAGTCTTGATCTGGTGATCTTGGTCTTGGCCAAGAGCTGGCATAATAAACTGCATAGATGATGATGATGATGATGATGATGATGATGATGATGATGATGATGATGATGATTGTAGTAACAGGGCACAAAAGAAGGACACGGTTTCACCACTATCAAGAGAACAGCAGAGGCCCCCAAAAGAGAGACCGTTTATTATGGATACACAATTTATAGGGTTTGCAAAGTGAGAGAGGGTTGGAAGATGAAATCCCACCTCTCAACCAGACTGGCTAAGTGACCAGTCCATCAGATTCCCTTCTCCAAGAAGGACTATAAATAAAGCTGGTGTTTTTAGTACAATGTGTGAGAAAATCTGACTCGAGAATATAAACTTTTCAGAAGGCTTCTGAAAACAGGGCGACAGATGATGATGATTATTATTGTTACTATTTTCATATGTTTAGAACAGAGACTCACCCTTCCCTTCGGGACCAATTTGCACCTTTCTGAATCTGTGTTCTTAGAACTAAGCAAGGCTGGTAATCTGGAATAAATGTTAAAACCTCAACAAAATACTGATCTCTTAAATCAAAGCCATTTCGAGCCACAGGTAGATTTTTGGGCTTCGGCATTTTCATTCAGAGCCTTTCTGTGCAAAACAAAATCCTTAACAACCACATCATAAAAGAAACTCTTCATCCTCCCATAAAATGTTTAGCCTATGGAAGAAAAGTGCGTATCTAAAGAAATATGCCTCTTAAAGCAGTGGGAACAGGAGGGCAAAGACTTAATCACAATCTGGAGAGCTGGATGAGCACCCTGGTGGGTTTTTGAGTGGATGAAACTGAGAGAGAAATTCAGGTTCATCAGGGCTTATACAGCTGAGCAGAGGGGGTTTTATTCCTATGTGTCTTTCTTCAGGAGCAGGAATTATATATAATTATTTGCAGTGCAGGAAATAAATCCATTCTTTACTCCTCTGTATTTTCCTATCCATCTTTAGCATGGAAGGAAGTTGAGTTCCAGGTTTTCCCCTGCCAGACCATGAAGAGGAGTGGGGATCCCTCCCCCTGTGCCTTCCCCAGAACACATTGGAGGTACTTGGAGGCAGAGAGGGGCTCCTGGAAGGAGCTGCACCAGTCAGTGTGCAGGCTGCAGGATCGGGCTCCCTGTGACAGGAATTAGAGGGTTCCTGGTGTGCAGCAGGGCAGGGGGAGAGGGCCTGGCCCTCGAGGGTCTCCTGCTGGCCCCAGGCTCCCCCGATCCAGCACAAACCAATCCCTACACAGAGGTCATGGAGCAATTCCCATCTGCAGGAGCAGGAGCTGGGCTGGGCTGGGCTGAAAAGAGTTCCACAAACACCCATTATTATTCTTGCTGAGATCAGCTCTGCAGAGATCCCGTCAGCATGGACAGAGCTTCGTTACCAGAGATTGATCAGGGCGGAATGGGAGTCAGGAGGACACAGTGTCTACGGCAACAAGGCGGTTCAGACAGCTCTGCAACAGCCTAAACACATGACAGGCTCAGGCAGCTCCCACTGCTGCCAACACAACTGCTCGTGGGCTCCGCCAAGAAGCCAGATGCTGCTGCTGGAAAAAATATCTTCCAGAGTTTGGCATCAAGATTCTGTGATTACCATCCAAATGGGAGGAGATGGAGTGATAGAATGTGAGTTTAGTATTTAGCACCCCAGAACAGTGCAGCAGCCTTTGAAGGCAGAGGAAAAAAGTTCAAGCAAAATATTTTTGCTAAAAATATGGTCAGAGAAATGAACTTTTTTTTTTTTTAAATAGCAGAAAACCAAACTATTATTAAAACAATGCAAAATATTTTATGTCGGTATCAATTAAATGAGTAAAACCAAAGAGGACTGTGGATTCTTTACTTGAGGAAATTTTGTTAAGGAATAGTTTCATAAAGGTCATAGTATGAGCTCTGTGTCTCTGGTGTTGTTGCTAGTGGAAAGTTCCACTGCAGAGTATCACAGCAACTCCCCTACCCAAGACAAATAGAGATGGGTCAGAGCATTCCCACACAAGTTTGGGAAGGGTTGAATGCAGATCCAAAGTCTGCAGCAAGCCCTCCTCATTGACAAACTGGGGCCAAATCCCTAAATCCAAACTGACCCAGGTTTGGGGGGAAAGTTGAGCACTGAAACCACCTGAGCCTGGCTCCAGACCTTGCAGTTTAAACCCATGTTTGGGGCGAAAGTAACAGAGGGATGGGACTTTCCCTAAAGAGGGTTGAGACTGCTCCTGAACCTCCTCCTCCTCCTTTCTATGTGGCTGAGCCTTTCAGAATCTGTGACTTTAGGAGGATTTGGAGGCCCCTGTGCAGGGAGGGTCCCACCAGCCTGCCTGGCCTTGCTGAGGGTCCCCAATGGACGTGGTGGTTGTGAGAGCTCAGCATGTTGAAAAAAGCAGGCGAGGCAACATCTGCTCCCTGGCTGGCTGCACTCACCTCTGCTCTCCAGTCTTGTGCTTCCATACAAGTGCTGGTCCCACTCCATGACTGGGAATCCTATTATTATTGTAATAGTAGTAATAATAATAATAATAATAACAACCCAAGTGGGAACTCAGAAACTTACATCTGGAAAGTTAAGACATGAAGACTGTTTGGTTTTACTTGTGTTTTTGGTTGCTTATTTTTATGACAGATCTGTATTTCAACAAATTTATCTCCTTGCCTGTTACAACAGATCAGGAAAAAGTAAACAAAGCTATTAATCATCATCTCCCATACTCTGCTTTCTGGGCATGTCAGGTTGTTTTGGAGGGGCAGTGGGCAGGGAAGCAGAGAGCATCTGCTCCCTCACTTGGGAGCTCCCCCAGGGATGCTGCCAGTGGTGCCTGATCCTTCAGGAAGGTTTGTGAAAGGGAGGAGGATTCTGCCCCAAGCCTGTGTTTGTCCTGGAGGGCTCAGGCTGTGTCATTCTGGACAGTTTTGTGCCTCTGCTTGGCACAGCCTGAGCCCCAGCTGGCCTGGCTGGTGATGGCTGTCTCCCTGAAGGCCACAAAGATCCCAGGTAACTGCTGATCTAATGGATTTTCCAGTAGCTTTTGACACATCTCACCCTGGGAGCTGATAAACTCAGGTTAGTTCTACAGCAACCAAACAAGATAATCCCAAACCTCATCCCTTAAGGTCACTAATTACTTACGGAAACATGATAGGATGAGTCACGGAACCGGAGGGCTGCAGTGGATGTCAGCAGGCTCTGTAGGCTCAGGGGGAACCTCCTCACTCCCCATAGCTCCCTGACAGGAGGGGGCAGCCAGGTGGGGGTCAGGCTTTGCTCCCAGGGAACAGGGACAGAACAAAAGGAAATGGCCTCAAGTTACACCAGCACAGGTTTAGATTGGATATGAGGGGAAAATTCTTCCCCTAAAGGGTTATCCAGCCCTGGCACTGGCTGCCCCAGGCAGTAATGGAGTCACTATCCCTGGAGGGACTTCAAAGCTCTATAAATATGACACCTGGGATCATAGTTTAGGGGTGGGTTTGGCAGTGCTGGATTAACAGTTGGACTCGATGATCTTGTAAGTCTTTTCCAACCCAAATAACTACTCACCCACGTGGGACTGATGTTTCAGTCCTTCCCAGATTTTGTTTGGACACTGCTTTCCCATGAGGCTGTTTGACTTAGGGAGGGAAGGTGGGAGGGTTTTCCAGGTGAAATGACAGCAGAATGCTGACACATAGCCCTGTTGTCCCACAGTCTGTCCCAGGGACCAGGACAGCTCAGCTTCCCCAACTCCTGGCCAGGCTGGGAGCTTTGATGGCAATGAGCTCTGAGAGTTTGATCAGTGTCAGATGTGCAGATTTCTGCTCTCAAAAGCTGGAGGCTGTGAGTGGCATCTTCACTCCCAGCCTCCCCTCCCCTGCTGGCTCATGCCAAATTTGGGGTCTGGAGGTGCTAATAGTCCTAGGGGAATGGTAGGAAGCTGGACGTGCCTTTCTACCGCACAGAAAGAAATCTGATCTGCCACAATTAATAGATAGGATTCTTTTTCCCTGATGCATAGCACTGCAAAATATTATTTATTATCTGTCTCTGCATTATCAGTTTTCTAGGTTTCCCCCTCAGCCCACTGCGTGTGCTCAGTGTGCCCTCCCAGGCTCAGGTTTCTGCTTTAACTCCTGTCTTCCGTAAATGTTATTTCAGTATCATCTGCAGTGGCCCTGCTTCTCCTTCCCTCTCTATGGATATCAGAATCCACAATGAATTAGAAGAATTTGTTCTTCAGAACATCGTTATGTCCTTGATGGTGATGTTGTTCAGCTGATCAGGTGAACAAAGGCTCCTGGAGCTCCCTACCTCAGGAAGCCTCTCCTCAGTCACTAATTTTCATCCCTGCTTGAATGTAAAATGTTACAATGGATGATCTTGCATCCAGTTTGTGCCAGCCACTGGAAATGTGACTTGGTTGGGAAGGCTCAAACTGTCAGGATGCTTCAAGGAAATGTCCAGGATTTCTAGTATTTTGAGAAGATTTTCAGTTGAGCCTTGAGAAGGAGAAGATGAGGGAGTGAGCCTTTGCAATGATGAACTGGCCACCTGTCTCTCCAAGGACTGCCCTCTGTGGTGGCTTCTGGAGGATTCTGTGTTCTCTGTGCCTTTCCCAACCATGCAGGACATCTGGATGTGAGACCTTTGGTTGGTGCCAGCAGGGTTGGTGAATCTCAGCTGTAAATGTCTGCAGTCCTTGCAGTAAGATGTCTCCTGAAATAACTTCTGAAATTAAGATGCTGTAAGATTTGGGTAGTTTAGGTGTTAGCAAATTCTGGCCACTTCAAAGACATCCCATAGACCAACTCTTTCCTGGTTGGTGTTTTAACATCAGTTCATAGATGCTGAGTGTCCTGGAGACCTGTATTTTGGGCTGTCCTTGCACACCCACATCCTCACGTGTGACCTAGCAGAGATTATGAATCTAGGGTTGAGTTACTGAGACATTAATTTAGTTGTTCACTGCCAACATCTCAGCTATACCTCAATCTTTTCCTCTGGAGTAGAAGCATGTGAGCTTTTGTTCTCTGAGTAACAGACTACAGTGTTGTAAACTGAATTTACATAATGGTGTAAATGGTGTTTATCTCACTGTACCTCCTCTGTGTACTCACAGCCCTTACAAGACTTCAAACCTGGATAGTCCCACCAGACTATCCTGGGGTCATATGGGAAAATCTGAGTGTGATTCATGACAGGATTTTTATCCTCAGAGTTGGCCAATTTTACCTCTTCCCATCAGTTTCCTTGGAGCACTGAGCTCCAAGCAAAAATAAGCCAAGCCAGCATGAGTTCAAAAACACCTGAGATCCAGGATATCCTGGATCAAGAGCCACAGGTTTGTATCAGTATCTGAACTTCAGACAGTTCACAAGTCCAAGTTTGTCCTTCTGAACAGAAAGGTAATATAACATATCTGAAGAAACCAAAACAAGCAGCAGTTACAGCTAAACCAAGGCATTGCCAATACCAGAAATGCATTTTGTGGGGAGCATGACTGAGCTGGTGGCTGCCTGTGTCATCTGCTGGAAAGGAAGGGACCTCAGCTGAGGGCGTCCCCTTGACAGGGCAACTCATGCAACTCTCTCTCCTCCAAGGATGGCTCAGGCACCATGCCCTCACCCTGTGCTGGCCTTTGAAAACGTAGGTGGTTTCATTTCTAACTCTTAGGTAGTTCAATTCTTACTGGAGTAACCTACTCATTGCTACCACACACCCCTCACTGAAACCTTGTTTTATTATATCTCATGTTACCGACAAGACCTGATTTGGGAGCTGTTGGTCACCTCCTTGTGTTGGTGTGGCAGCATTTAGCATTTAGAAATATCTGAGCCTCACCTCCCTGGTGAGAGCTGTTCCTCCTATTCCTGCCTGAAGAAAACAGCTTTATTTTCTCTGTATCTGGAGCTGACTTAGCTTGGCTTCAGAAAATCAGAGGCATAATTTGCTTGGGCTGTGAAACATAAACCTTTAAAGTACATACACAGAGCACTTAGGGCAGTTAGTGTCCTGGTTTCCTGGGAAGCTTGGCTCCACTCATTAGGTGCAAGTCACCCAGACTGAAAAGCCACCAGTTATTCCCTCAGGTCATGGACTGCACTCCAGCAGCTCCAATTACCTCAGCAGAATGGGATCACCCATAACAACCTAAGTAAATCAGGAAGTCACCAAACAAGGGAAGTAATTACAGCTTCTTTCAATCCTGAAAAAGCAACCTGTTCTTTTATGACCCATCAAAACCATGTGTTTGCCTGTAGTGGTTAAAGTAAGGGGTGTACAATTTGGGAATAATCCAGCTATGAAGTTCCCTTGGTAATTGGCAAGTCCTGAAAGGTTTTCACTTCTGCAATTTAAAGGTGGTGAGCATGAAATTAATTTAATTTTCTTTTAGATTAGCCTTTAAGGGACACTACAAAACCAAAGAATGACATTCTCAAAGAGTGAACCCACCATTTGACATAAAGATTATTTTGTTAACTACCTTTAAATTTAATTTATAATGTGATTTAGTAATGCAGTAAAACCAGAATGTCAGTCACTGTAGCTGTATCAAACATTCAGAATTTGAGAAATATTCACCCCTTTCAGAGAAAAGTCTAGAATGTTATTCAACCCTAACAGTGCTGCTATCATTTTACATAACTCTTATGCTCTTGTTTTTCAGTCCTGGTTTCAACAAGCCCATTCATTTGATTCAGATTCAACGGATCAAAGGAGAAAAAACCCTGTTTGCAATAAGTCTACCTGTATTTTTATACAGCACTTTTCAAATGCTATGGGTACAGGTGTGGGAGATTGGTTTAATGGATGGATCTTTAGGAAATCTCAGTGTGAACCAGCTCCTCTCTGTGTAAGTAAAAAGTCTGATGGCACTTGATCCCTATGGCTGAGCTTAAGCTGAGATATTACTAAATTGGCTGAAATCAAGGGATAACTCAAAATCCTTCAACCGCTGTGCATCCCTGCTCCAGGGCCAAGACACAGTATGTTTAATTCTGGGGAACGCTTTTCACTTAAATTATACTTCATTCACCTTTTCCTCTGGAAAAGACTTTTTAAAAAAATAACAAATACATTAGAATATTACTCCCAACATTTGGTAGAGAGAGTGTCTAAAGATTACATCCTCTATTTTAATTAAAAAATTCATTAATTAGATCATCATCTTACATTGTTCTGCATTTATTCAACATTTGTGTGCCAAATGTGCAATATCCTTTATATCATCACTTGACCAAGGTGGCTGTTTTTTCACTTCATGAACTATCTCCAAAGCAGTGAATGGATCCCAAAATGAGGCACTCGGTGTTTCTGAGAAGGAATTAAAACCTGGCTGCCTCCCTGCTCAGCCCCCTCTGAGGGCCAGATCTGCGCCTTCCTAGCAAATCTTCCTTCTTCCCAACAGGCCCAGAACTTCCCCTTGACACAAAATTTGTGGTATATTGTGTGTTCTTCAACTGCCACTGAAATGTCTGAGTGTTGTCTTTTAAACTGGGCACAGGGTCTTTCTGAACAGGGAGAAAGGGCAGCATCTGCTCCGGGCAGCAATGCTGGCTGCTAATGAAAATTTGGGGAGAAAAGGGAAAATGATAGAACCCCCCAACTCTGAGCTGTTTCCAAAGGATCCTCCCTGCTCCCCACATGCTCCTTTCTGCTGTGGTTTTCCCAGACCCACTGGATGTTCACTGATTCATCCTCTCCATCTTCAAGACACCTAAACATTTCCAAAGGAAGGCAAGAAAACAGGTCAGCAGAGTCAAACTAACCAAGGGAAAAAATACATATTCTTGTACCTAGAGAAAAGACAGGAAAAACAAGAATCCCGTAAAGTGGAATTTAAAAAAGAAAGAAAAAGAAAACATACCCAGAGTGGTTTGAAAACCAGCGTCTGACAGCTGTAGCATATTTGGTGTCTTACATACCAACAGCTCAACGAGAAGAGCAAAGCTGATGGTACAGCCACTGACAATCCCACATCTGAACTAAAATTTTGGGTTTACTCAATGTAACTACTGAATTGCAGCTGCACTCCAACAACCTTTGTCCCTTAAACACACTGGGAGCAGCTTGACTTGGGACACGGACTAAGGTGCCATGGGAAAGATGTCAAAATATTGTCTGGTAGAGAGCAAGGGCAGGACCTCCTTGTTGTCTGCTTGTCCCTCAACAGCCTGGACAGCAGCCACACTCCAGCCCTGCCTCCATGGGCTGGTTCTGCCCAGAAACCTACTAGACTGATGAGGAAAAACTTCCTTTCTATTGCTTCCCATTATATCTTTGAGCCTTCCCCTGTTCCTTTGGATTTTGTTTTTCAAAGTAGCTGGCACACAGCTGCTTCTTTGTGGCTCACATGCTCACAGTAGTGGGTTCTGATCTCAAAACATGGATGTTTCAGGCTGAAAAATAACTCCTCAAGCATATGTTGGCTTCTTCAGGACCATGAGGCATTCAGGTCCCCATGGACACAGCTGGTCCTGCCCCTAGGACCTGTCTGACTGGAGCCATCTCAGCCACCACTGACCAACTGCACTCACATGGAGCTCACTTGCATTTTTGCAGCTCAAGCCAGCTGGGAATGTAAACCACACTGACCAAGGAAAGTTGGGGAAATTGCCAGTGAATGCAGAAAAGGAAAGGAATATGGAGAAAGCAGGAGGTAAGAACATGAACACCATTTATTAAACGCTCAACACGTTGAGTCAAATTTGTGCAAGTGACCTCCCCTTTGGTTGAGACTGAGACCTTGGATCAGATCTTTGATGGCTGGATGGGAATTAGCTGAATGAATTGTTTGGCAGAGACACCAGGTGGCTACAAAAGGTAAAATTCACCTTTAAATGCCATCTTGGGTATGTTGGGTATGGTGTCAGTGAGAAAATAATGATTTATGTCTAGATTCAGATATGGAAGGAATGCAGACATCCAAAATGCCTTTTTCTCAGATTTTAAGAGTGTGCAGACCCAAGGGTTGGTTTTGTCTCTATGAAGGTAAACTTAGTCCTCTAGAGGGCATGGTTACACTGATTATATATTTAATAATTAACCAGTATTACCTTGGCTATCTGCTCATATTTACTGGTGTAAATTAAGGGTCAGTGAACTGACACAGGTGAAGTTTCATTCATTGTCTTTAAACCTTGTTGTAAGGCTTTCCATAGAATCTCTTTTCTCAAGGAGGCTGATCCTGTATGGGCAGGAAGTTTTGGGTTTGATCACTGGGGAACCTTTCCAAGAGGTATTTGAAATTCTTTCCTTGCTACCAAAATCCAGTATGGAAGTCTATTTTTCACATGCTCCTGCTTTGGTTAATCCCAGCATCCCTTGTCAGCAACCTGGACTGGGTCATCTGAATAGTAGCACAATGTTGGATTAGAGTCCATCCTTCTCAGAAAGCATGGAGGCTCCAGACTCTAGATGGAAATTATTTGTGTTTGGGCAATCTGATGTTGAACTTTTCCAGTCAGATTTCCAAGTTAACAAAATCGTGCAGATGTCAATATGGCTGTCAGCTGTCTCCCTGCACGTTTCCCTGAGCAAACAGAGCAGAGGATGAAATTCGGGACTGCACAACACAAAAGAAAATTCTGCCCAAGCTGATCCAAAAATCCACCTCTCCACCAGGGAAGAACAAACTGTGTGAAGTCCTTTTAACCTGGAAGTCATGTCTTTGTAGAGCTTACCCGTGGTTCACTTGTCTGTAGTGGAAACACCTGCATTTTATTCAGTTTTACAATATTTAAATCCCCTTATGAAATAAACGGCTACTTGCTGGAACCGTAACCATGCTGGATGTCCAAGATCTAGTGAATTTCAAAGCTATTTTCTAAGATGCAGTAGAGAAAGAGCAGGAAACAGCCATTAGCCACTGCTAGGAAGGGAGAAGTATCAGTCTCCTTTTTGTGGCTTCCTTCAGATTCTGAGTACATTCCACCCTGATAGCATGTTAAGATTTCTCTCTTGGGTCATCCATAGTGCCAAACCGACATCTAGGAACTGAAAAGAGAGTTAATTGCATTAACTGCTTGTGATCACTGAGCCGTGCCACACACCATCCCTTCACTTCTTTAGTTATAAAAAAGCCATCACCTCCTCCTGGTCCTGGACCATGATGATTACGGTCTTATATTTTCTCAGTTCCTCTGCCTTTTTATGAGTTCTGTCTCCTGACTGAGGGAGGGATGTTCTTAGCTGGTTTAAAAGATATCTATTGGCCTTTGACTGAATCTACATTTCCCACTTCAAAGTGGATCTTGCAAGGGCTGGGCTGCTCTTCTCTTGTCCCTGCTCACAGACATAGGGCAAGGCCAATGTGATAATGTTGCTGCACACAACTTTGTTGTCTTTGGGTTTGCAGGAAGAATACAGCCTAGGAAATTGTCTTATCCCAGAAATTTTATGCTGACCTGGCAATCTAACCTTTGTCCGCAAATGGATTAAATCATGGTAATCATGGTGATCTGGGTGAAATCATAGACTGTTTAACTGCCAAAACCTCATTCGCTGTAGGCCTGGTTTGTGAAATGACTAAAATAGGATTTGCCCCTTAAAAACATGGCTGGATTTCTATGCACAAGAAAACTCCTTTTCATAGCCTAGCTAGTATTTGAATGTACCAAGTGCATCCAGTGAAACTTTTGTTCTCTGTTTCAGGATGACAGCCAGATGAAACTCCTTCAAAACAGAAAAAAATTATGTAATTGTCTGTTCTCTCTTTTTCCTTCATGTTTTGCTAATAATTGGATTTGATGGCAGCAAGGATTTCCTAGGACAATGCAAACCTCCAGTAGATATCTGTGTGCTCTGTCTCTCCATATCCACCTGCTGAGGACTTCCCAGGTTCTGAGGGCAGGTGTGTTCTGTGTTTAAATCAGCAGCTCCTGGGCCACAGACACCTCAGCTCTGTCACAATGCTAATTCTCTTATCAGCATCAAAAATAATGTTGGAAACTGGTTATGCAAAGCAGGTTCTGAGACCAGGGGTGCCCTAATGAGGTCACTCACAGCTGACCCAGATTCCTATACAGTCTGTGGTGCAGACATCCCCTGACACGACCGTGGGCTGGACACACTCCTGGAATTTTTGCAGCACACATGAAAACACAGCATGGAGGCCACTGGAGAGGAAGGAGGGGTTGGACCAGGGTTGTGCTGGCAGCAGCGCTGGACATGCAGATCCAGATTATTGTTATTGCAACCACCTCCTTCTAATTCATCCACAGCAGCCATTTTTAGGCCTTTTCAGCATTTCCCTCCTGCCATCAGCTGGAGAAGGTTTGGCTTCATTTTGCTTGGCTGGTGTGAGAGGAGGAGCAGTGATCCTGTGATCCACGTCCATCTCTCCAGCACAGCACAGGCAGCCAAGCACTGCTGGTCCCCATGGATATTGCTCAGCAGATCTTTGTCAGCCTTGTTCAAACAAGATATGTTACCACTGACCTACCAGCTAGAAGTTCATGCCTCTGGCTCTAGGATACTTCTTGGTGTTGTTTGTTCATTGAAATAATTAGTTATTGTAAGATTATCACATTAGGGGGGAATATTTTGTTTGTTTTAAGACAAATGGCATTCTCCTTGCTGTCAGGGGCTGGGCAGGTACTTTATTCTTTTACTTTCCATCCCAGTGTGGGTTTGGGTTTGGGTTCATGAAAATGAGAGAACATTTGCCTTGAACAGAGCCAGCTGCTTTCCAAATCTCCCCCAGCCTTTGGCAATGTCATTCATTGGTGGCTAATGCAGCTCAGGCCTCTCTAAGTGAAAGGTGCCAATCATGCAGAATTATGCAGTGGTTTTGCACAAAGCCAACTCACCTGTTTGCTGGAGCCTTGGATCAGACCACCTAGCACATTTTCACTTCTGCCGAGGAATGAGCCAAACCCAGAGTCCAGATCCAAACCTGGCTTCAGGCTCTCATGGCCTGATCCTGATGGACTCTACAGCTTCTTTACTTGAAACACCCTGAGGAGATCAAAGAGTGACTTCAGATGAGACCCTGGGGCATGACAGAACATCAGTCCTGGTTCAGAACCACCACGGGGCATGGCCTGATCAACTTTTTACTCCTTAGACAAATGAATTTACAGATTCTGTTCTGATGTGCCTTTGATGATTTCTGGGCTTTTACTTTACATTTCCTCCATTCCCAGATTACACAAGATCCCAGATCAGCTCAAGCAGTGCACATCAAAACTGATGGTGGCACATATTATTTTTCCAATGCTTTTTTTACACATAGAGTAGCGCATATTTTGGATCTGACATCTGAAATGGCTCATTTTCTTCATATTTCTTGACTGAATTCAGGGGAGCTGGCTGTGCTGGGACTGCAAGGAGGAAGGTTAAATTTCATCAAGTCTTTTTTGAAGGAACATTTAAGACCTAGCATTTGCTGTGGGGGCTGATAAGCAGGTGTATGCATCTCATCTGCACCCTCTGAATCTCAGATTCAAATCTCTCAGAATGAACAAAACTCTTAATCTTTCCAGGAGGGAGGCACTACAAGAGTGTCCAGTCTAAAGCATGAAATTATTCCATTGGGTATCTTGAGAGTCTGTCTGTCATCTTGCTGGAAATACCATGAGAGAACGTAGAGCTTTTCATAAAAGAATTTGTCTTAAAGCCTAAACGTTTCTGTGATCCATTAGGAAGAGTTGGCAACCAGATACCCAGCAGAGGGTTGAGGGCTGGGAGCCATCCTGTAAAAAATTACTTTCCAAAGTGGAGTTTGACTCCATACTGCCTAGCACTCCATGGAGGGGTGTGCATGGAGGTTCCCTGGGAACAGACAGCAGGAATATAGGTCTGGGGAGTTGTAGCATTTCCGAGCTGAAAATATTATTATTACTGTGTTTCCAAATTTCCTTTCAAATTCCTAATTACCAACAGCCAAACCAAACTCACTTGAAGACAAGTCTGTGTCCATCCACAGACCTACAGCACTGCCAAGCCAGATTCTGTTACACTGCTTAGGAAAAATGACTTTCTATGCCTTCAATGCATTTCTGGTTTTCAATAATACTTTTTCTTTTGATTCTGATTCTGTTTTTGCGTCTTTCTCCTTCAGTGACTTTACCTCTGTGGAGTCCCTTGCCACCACAGATCAAGATCAACTGATCTTTTCACATCAGTTTGTGGGAATTTAGGTAAATAAGTGGGTAGTCACATAAATAATGTATTTGCAGAGGTCAGTGAAAGTGCTTATATTTCCATTGCCTCTAGAGAGACTTTTAGCCCTGGCTTCTTGATAAATCAATTAAATTTCTTTTGCTGACAGAAGTAAGAATAGCACTGTTTGCAAACTTATTACATCCCTTATTTGTGAGGGACACTGGGGAGGTGGCTGCCAGAACTGTATCCCCCAAAGAGTCCATCCTGAGTACCTCGACTTGGCCAAATTCCCGCTGACTCAGTGGCAGATTGGATTGTGGAAGGAAAGCCACTGGGATCCTGGGGTGCACCAGGCAGAGCATTCCCAGCAGGTCAGGGGGTGATCCTGCACCTCTGCCCAGCCCTGGGGGCACCTCTGGAGTGCTGTTTCCAGCTCTGGATCCTCAGCACAGCAGGGACAGGGAGCTCCTGGAGCTGAGGAAGGGCCTGGAGCATCTCTGTGCCCAGGAAAGGCTGAGGGAGCTGGGGCTGCTCAGCCTCGAGAGGAGCCCCAGCTGAGAGGGACCCTCAGCCCTGGGTGTCCCTGTCTGTCCCTGGGTGTCCCTGGGTGTCTCTGTCTGTCCCTGGGTGTCCCTGGGTGTCCCTGGGTGTCTCTGTCTCTCCCTGGGTGTCCCTGGGTGTCTCTGGGTGTCCCTGGGGATCCCTGGGTGTTCCTGGGTGTCCCTGGGTGTCCCTGGGTGCAGGGAGGGCTCAGGGCAGGGCCCAGGCTCTGCTCCAGGGCCCAGCAATGGCACCAGAGGAACGGGCAGGGACTGAGCCCAGGAATGGCCCCTGCACAGGAGGCAGAACTTCTGCCCTGGGCAGTGCCCAGCCCTGCAGGGATTGTGCAGAGAGGCTGTGGAGTGTCCCTCCCTGGGGATATTGCAGATATTCCTGTGCCCTGTGCTCGGGGATGGCCCTGCTGGAGCAGGGGGGTAGCACCAGCTAAGCCCCTGTTGATCCTCCCAGCCTGTCCCACGCCAGGATTCTGTGTGATCCCATGGAAGCAGCAGCCAGCCACAAAGGAAGTCAGAGGACATGGAGCACACGCAGAGCAGCAGCAGCAGGAGGTTTGGTTCCAGGGAGGGGGATTTCTGCTGCTCCAGTCCTCCTGTGCTTCCACAGGCAGATGTATGCCCAGTCTCCACAGCCCTCACACATGCACATGGACACCACTGCTCTCTTGGAAGGACAGGTGACTTCCATGAGAGGAGGAACACTTTTTGGATGAAATGGAAAGGGCCTAAGTGCAGAATAAGGACAGAGAGCAAGGAGCAAGGCACACCATCTCCAGAATAAGTTAAAAAACATACAGATGTAGAAACAGGTGCTCAGGATATGTCCTTCCCACCTTACATCCCTTTCCAAGCTAATCCACATTTGAGGACACAAAATACCGTAAGCATTCCTCCTTCTTCCAATACAACTGCATTCATTCTTCCATCCCACAGCTTTCAGCACCAGGCATATTCCATCCACACAGAGCATAGCTTGCATTCCTCCCCACCACAAACACACATCCTACTCAGGGTCTTCCATGCTTGCATACTCACAGTGAGTGGAGAATATTGTACTCACTTCAGTATTGGCTGTAGCTCCAAGCTGTGTGATCCTCTTCATCTTTGCACCTTCTTCCTCGGCTGCAGAAGTCCAGGCTCCTCTAAATTTCTTCTTCTCTTTGAAAAATAATCTGTGAAAGAAGTGACATGTGGTGATGAGACACTTGTTTCAGATACATAAAGATGAGTATTAGTTGGAAAACCCCTGGCTGATCACCTGTACATCCAGCCCAGCAGTGGCTCCACTCACTGAATTGAGAGTTCTGGGACATACAGTCACAGTGTTCACCACTGACCATCTGATCTATTTGGGTTCCTAATCTTGAGCAGAGCACTTAGAAAGAAAATGCTGAAGGATTCAAACCAGCAGTAGTAAGGCATGACTGTGGTTTGGTTTTGTCTTAGTGCCTGGCAGGCAGACACTCAGGTAGGTGTTGCAGCATAGATTTGTATGATTAATCCTTTGTGGTCTCAACACAAGGCAAAGGAATAATCCAAAGGACAGGCCCAGTAAGTACCTGTAATGTCCTGAGACATTTGCACCTTGCTGGATGGGAGAGTGAAGAAATTGTATTTCTGCTGAGTCACATTTCTCCAGTTCCATATGATAAAACATCCTTGCCACAGGGATGGGAGAGTTCTGCTGCAGTCCCACCCCTCCCTTGTGCTCCCTCTCCAAGAGGCTCCTCTGCAGCTCTCACTTCAGTCTTCACTGCTCTGAGGTGGTACAAAGTGAAAAGGAAGAAAAAGAATCAATTTGGTGTCAGTGGAAATGCTACTCCTGAGTTTGCCCCAGCTGCCAGATGTGCAAGTGGCTGGCAGGGGCAGAAGAGCTGCAGGTTTTGGACTGGAGCAGGTTTTTAGTTGTCATTGACTGATATTTGTGGGAAGCTCTGAATGTCCAAACCTCCTCAGCCATTCCCTTGGCATACAGCACAACAGCTGAGGGGGCTAAAGCTGGGCTGGAAGCTGCAGCCAGGGAGTCTCACCATTAATTCTGCCATTTCACCCTGCATATCTGACCTCTTCAAGAGTGATTTGATGTTTCTTTAAGAAACACCCTGTCTCTATGAAGAAATGCCAACAGAGAAGTTTCAAGCTTGCTATTTTTATTTAAGCTGTTGGAACAGTGCAGACATAATGTAAGTAACGGGACCAGCCAAGAGGGTGTCTGTCAGTCAGTGACTCAGTCTTCAGATCAGACAGATGCAAGCCCACATAAACAGGTTCAGCCCGAAACTCATGATAATAAATAATTTATTTTCATACATTTTAAAACACCACATACAGTAAACGAGTGTTTTCTTTGGAAGCAGGCAGCACTGGTCGGCTGGATCTGCTTCCCACACCAGCAATAACATGTTCTGAATGAGTGCAGGGATATTCTGACCACCATTCTGCCAGAGCCTACTTGGTTGAGGACTGCTGAGTCTTAGGAAATCACTCAGAAATTAATTAATTCAGTGCTTCAAGGTACGTGGCATCATCAGGATTTCATTCCATCACTGGAAGCAGCAGAGAGATGGAGTCAGCCAGGTGGGCACCTGGAGATAATGGACTTTAAAGGAATTTTTTCTCATTGTTATGGGATTGCTGAGTTACCCACAGGACACTTAAAGATTATTTTAGATCTTCTGAGCTGCCACATAAATCTGGGAGAAGAAATAGATGCCAAAACATGGGAATACCAGAGTGCTCCAGGTGAAGAGGACAGCAGCCAGCTCTGAGGAGCCCCTGTGAACTCCAATGGTCCTGCAGGGCCCTGGAGGCTGAGAGGAGCCCAAGTGACCCTACAGATGCAGGAGTTTAGTGTGAATGTAGCAGCCTGATCCACGATCTTTTAGGGTTTGAGATCCCCACTGGTCTAATCAAACATTTCAATATCTTACTTCTTCAAAGTCTCACTGATGGTACATGTGGTAAAAATCAATACAAGAGCAAAAATATGTGCCCAAATATGCAGCTAAAGTTTCCAAATATTTCAAATCCTCTGTTTAAGTTATATTTAGAATAGAATTAATCAGTCAGCTGGATATGACCTTGCCAGGAGAAAGGAAGAATAAAGCAGGCAGTATCATAAACTGCATATTCCAGGGTAAGTGGTCTCAGTCTGGTACCCATGCACCTTACTTTGGGGACAAACCATATGAACAAACACAGATCTTTACTCATGATTTAATATGGTCGTTTAAGAAGCAAAACAAATAGATATTTATTTTTACTATCATTTAGCTGTACGTGTTTTGTATTTGTCTAAACAAGGCATAAGTACAAACTGCTTTTCTCATTGAGCTCCCAGGGAATTTGGCAGATTTCTGCTGCATCTTTGGGTGTAAACCTGGGGTGACACCCACCCTTACTTGCAACAGCCCCATTCACAAATTTGCATTTATAAACTGAGATTCTGTCCTGCCTCCATTTATAGATCAAATGCAGGAAGCTTAATAAGTTTTAAAAGTGAAAAGCTTTTTGGACCTGCTACAACTCAGAGTGGGCTCTGCAAGCCCCAGATGCTGGTGGGTTTATCAGGAGCAGCAGTAAAGGCCATTGGGGTTCATAAGCAGAGCCATGGCTTGACTTCCCTGTAAAACTTGGAATTGTTTGTGAAGGTGACCTCAGAGCTGATGGGCACAAGGAGAACTCTTTAAAATCCTCAGTGCCTCGGGTGCTGCTGCACTTCCAACACCTGCAGTGGGCAGAGAGCACCTCTGCCAACTCAAACACCTCTTGTCAGAAGGATAACTAATCCTCTGGAATAGCCATGGAATATCCAGTGCTGCTTTGAAAAGTGAAGGATTAGGTTCATGTGTCCTGGAAGAGAGCATCCAGACTGGGTCTATCTGAAGGTTTTAGAAGAGGTGGAAGGGAGGAGAGTGTGGAGTGAATTCTTTCTCTTAAGGCCCTTCATCAACAGGACAGGACATGTGCAGGTCAGGGCACTGAAAAATAAATGGCAAAGCAGGTACAATCACTGACAAATATTGCTACAGGCCAGGCTCTCAGGCTGGGGACTCCAAGATATCAGATACTTTGTCAGTCCCAGCAAGCTGGTAAATAAAGAGAAGGGTTTGGAGCTGATCCCCACAAAGAATGCTTTCAGCCCCAGCTCCTACCTCAATACTCTGCAGCTGGGAACGGCTCACGGAGACTCATTTATGCATCCAGCAGCAGTTTATGACAGGCTCCAACTCATCTCAGGGGTCTAACAGACACACATCGTTGTCCAATTCACAGATTCTTGCATCTAAAAGTTTAATAAGTGCTTCATTTGATTTCTTAATGCTTTTCACAGAAAGTGAACATTTTTCCTGGCAGAGCAGGGACTATGAGCTCTTTTATCTGCACCCCATAAAGGGCTGGGATGTCTCTTTGAGCTTGGCCAATAATTTGAAAGAAATCCAGATTTTGTTTTTCCTGCAGGTCTTAATGAAAAGTGAATGTTTTAAGTGGAGGAGTAAGAGGTACATAGAATTTGGAAATATGACCACAGTAGCAGCAGAGCTGTGGAAAAATTCAAGGAGTACTAAATCTTTAAAACTCAATTGTTTAGAAATTAGGCACATAGTTTAAAAATGACATTTTGGCAGATCTGTGTAAGTTACCCTTCCCATCATATATTTTATTAAACCTTTGCCATATGTACAGTCTTCCCTGGCCAGGAGTGTCCCCTGTTTGCCTCCAAACCCTCAATGACCACAGCACATCTCCAGCAATTGCTCATCAGCACTTGAAGAAGCCTTGGTGCTTGATTCTAAATTCCTGGCAGCAAAGGTGAACTTCTGCCATTTTCCCTTGGCCGTGGGTCCTGGGGAAGGGAGACCACTGGAGGAGATGATCTCTCTTTCCCATGATACTGCAAGTATCATAAGCTGAGCAGCTTTGAGTTTCTTAGGGCTGGGCTGCTGCTCTCACGCTGTAGGAGCAGAAGAACATCTGGTCTTAGCTACTGTTTTTCAACTGGATCATCTTGTGCCTCACTAAAATGAATGAGAAACACATGCAAGCTGTATGTTCAAAAAGTTGTATTTCATTGATGCAACTCAAGTAGTGATTTTCACATGCAATTAGATACACAGATGCAGACAAGCAACAATTTACACACACACACTGCGTTTCCAACAAGGCCCTACGAGCATTCCCAGATGCTTTACACATGGAAATAGGCACAGGGAGAAGAGGCATGGGAAAGTATTCACATGTGCAATTGTATCTTCCCACAGCAATGCCTGGGAATTAGAAAGGACTGAGACAATATTTTGGATGTAAAATCTGATGACACTTTCAATTCTGTTCTGCAGGCCCCACTATAAATAATGCTAATTATTAATTATGATCTGCCTACAACAGCACTTCCCCAGGCACTTTGCAACAGGCCAGAGAAAAGGAGCTCAAATCACGCTGGTGTTATTCTGCCTTTGAGAAGGGTTTTGGAACAGCCATCAGTGTCCAAAGCACCACAGGAACAGCATAAAGATGGCTCTAACACATTGATGAAGAATGAAAAACTGAAGAGCAACTGGAGCCTGCTGTTCTGGAGTAAAGGTGGGAGAGCTGCTCATCCTGGAGAAGGGAAGACTGGGTAGACCTCAGAGCACCTTCTAGGGCCTAAAGGGACCCTGGGAGAGCTGGAGAGGGACTTGGGACAAGGGCCTGTAGAAACAGGACAAAGGTGAATGGCTTTAAGTCAGAGAGGGCAGGGTTAGATGGGATATTGGGAAGGAATTTTTCCCTGTGAGGATGGGGAGGCCCTGGCACAGGGTGCCCAGAGAAGCTGTGGCTGCCCCTGGCCCCCTGAGAGTGTCCAAGGAGGAGGTTGGACAGGGTTTGGAGCAGCCTGGGACAGTGGGAGGGGTCCCTGACCATAGCAGGTGTGACACTGGATGAACTTTAAGGTCCCTTCCAACCCAAGCCGTTCTGGGGTTCCATGATTCGATGTCCCTGGATGGCTGCACTCACCAGCATCTGACACCTTTCCCCAAAAATGTCCATAAAGGACACAGGGTGTGAAGGCAATGCTAGCTGGGGAATGGAGGGTCACGAGTCCCAGCCATTGAGCTCCCAAGAGCCAAATGCTTGGATGTGCAGGTCCTTCCACAGGGAATTACCTGCTGGAGTCCTGGCTGAGAGCTTGCAACAGCCTCTGCTCATTTCTCAAAACACATCATTTCTGTGACCCCCTTCAGTCCTTGTTTGTATCAACAGGCCAAGCAAGTTCTAAGTGCCAACATCCTGGAGAGATGGAAAAGTTGGTTTATAGAAAGGAAAAAAGGGGAAGGAAAAGAAAAACAAAAGTCAAGTTATTTCCACAATGTTTGCATTCCCATGTCTCACCCACAGCATTCCCAGCGTGTGCATTTTAATGGCGCATCTGAAAAGCAACCACTATGCTAAAGAAGCTTCAAAGTGTTTAAGGAAAGGAAAGCTGAGAGGGAGATGAGGGGAGTGAAGTCAGGCAGGGAGGAGCAGAGCACAGCAGCAGTGCTGAACTCTGCTGTCTCTCTCCTGCAGTCTCAGCCAGGACCTTGCCCTGCAGGTGACCCAGGACAGCACACAAGTTCAGGACAGGAAGATCTGTAAAACTCAGTTACTTCGAGAGTTTTAATTTCCTTTTTAGTAGGTTGAAATAGAAGGGCATGACTAAAATATGTGTAAGTGCAGTTCTTTTGTTCCTGTAGTTAAAACAAAGTGAATCCTGGAGGTGTGGCTGTTGCCCAGGTGGGGAGAGGAACTGGAAGGTCCCTGTGCTGTCCCGGCTGGTGGTCACAGCTGCAGAGAGGGGAGCAGAGGCACCTGTGGTGTTACACAGGATGTGCAAGTGTCTGTGCAAGTGTGTGTGCACTGCTGATGTCTTTTCCTGGACCATGGATGTTTAAGGGATCAGAGCACTTGGAAGAGCAGTGCCACAGCCAGTACCAATTTATAACCCGCTGCAGCCTGTTTGCTACCCCAGCATCGCCTCTGAACAGGGACAGCAGAAGTCCCTCAGGCAGTGAATTCCTCTCCCCAGCAAAGATCCAAGCAGATGCCAGGAGCCACTTCCCAAGAAGTGAGTCCATCCTTTGTGATGGAGCTCCTTTGCTCTCTGAGGGTTTTGTCAACACCTCAGTATTATTAAAATGTTGCTTTTAAAGTCAATTTCCTTTTCTTTTCTTTGTAGTTTATGGAGTGTTGCTGAAGACCCTCTCCCAGCCCAAAATGAGGATCAATTCCAGGTTTGCAGTCATATCAACGGTAGGTTGGTGATTTATTTTGGAGGTGCTGCTATAATTATCCGTACCTCACACACACCTCCCATTCACACTGAGTTCCCTGCAGCTAATGAGTCCTCCCAAAGAGGAGAAGGAGGAGGTCTGCTTGGTTCACTAAAGCCCTGTGCAAGTGAATGAGCTTCTAGAATGAACCCAGTCTCTGTAAGGATAGTGTGTCCTGAAAGCTGTCAGGCTTTATTGCAAATAAAAATGGCTCAGCTTCCTTAAACTGAACATTTCACCCACATTTTGACAACACCACCATGCTGATGTTCTTTTTTCCCCAGTATTTCTGTTTGGATCAAAACACTGATGGATTTGTTTTGCCATTATAACTTCTGTCATCTACAGCAGCATGTTGCCTGCACAAGGCAGGGTTTGGCCAATGGTGCCCCAAAAGATACTCTTAGATATTTGGATACCTGAATCCAATGTGTGCTGATACTGGAAATGTTTGCAACAGGGATCATATTTCATAATCATGAAATGCTGCCTTTGGTATCGAGTTTAAGTTGTGTCTTTGGCAGGCAATGACATATGAGCTTTGTCACCATCTCACCCTGCTGGGGTATCTGTGTGGGCTGCATTTTTGGACCCTGCATCAATCTGGGCCTATCTGTGCATTACAGAGAGCTGATGCAAAGCAGAGCATGCCAGGTATCTGGAGGAGGTGGGATGGCCATTTGTAGCCTGCTGGAGCAGTCAGCTGCCCACAAGCCCTCTCTGTGCCAGACAGCCACGGGAGGAACTGGGTGTGGTGAGTGGACAGTGCCAAGTGCTGGCCTGGGCCTGGCTGGTGGCCACCCTGCCTGCAGAGCTGCTCAGGGTAGCCTTTGAACTCTGTCTAAGCGAGCTGAGCACTGGCCCCACGTAAATGAGAGCAGCCTGGAGACTGTTATAAATGACAGGGCTGCTGCCCCAGAGGCAGGCACACATCTGGCAGCAGGGCTGGATGTGTTGCTGCAGCTCTGGCTCAGTCAGGCTTCCCTTTCTGGGCTGATCTTCTCATGACTGCTTGAGCTGGGCTTGGACTGTCAGAGCTGGGAAACCTTTTCCATTTCCCTTTTGCTGGAAATACCAATCCTGATGTAAAATGTCGTCTTCTGTGCCTGAATTCCACATGTCGACTGTCCCACTGACCAGCCTGGCCCAGGTAGGGTCACCCTTCTGTCCCCATCACCAGCAAGGAAGAGAATTAAATGTTTTGTATTAGCATGAGAATTCCTTAGTTTGCTTTGCTTATGTCCCATTCCAGGAAACTCTTCAGGATTCCTCGGCAGGGACCTGCCCTGACAGTGGCTTTTTTTCTGCCTGGGGTATGGATCCAAACCAGCAAAACATGCTGAGCTGAGCTCCAGGTGCCCTCTGAGGCCCAGCCCCTGGGCTGGGTTGCTGGGCTGATCTCAGCAAAGAGGCCCAAAACAGGTGAAGGTCCCCCAGACCAACATCTCCTATCCCTTGTGTACCCCCTGCATGGGGATGGAGACAAACCCTGGTCCTTTCTGCTTAAACTCTGTAGACTTGAGATACTCTTCTACAGCTGCTACAGGCTTTTCAGCTGAAAAGGTTTTGAGCTTTTAATCACTTAAAAATGAGGTTTTGGAAAGGCAACTAGGAAAGAAGCCAGCAAACCACCAGTGCAAACCAGTCAGGAGCCCTGATAATGTGACTTTTTCCTGGAATGGGACATGAGCAAAGCAAACCAAGGAATTCTCATGGTAACACAAAACATTTAATTCACTTCCTTGCAGGTGATTTTGCTGCTCCTGAGGATGAAAACCCTTTCAAGTGAAGTTCCTCTCTCCCAAGTAAGGTGGAGAAGCAGGAGCTTGGGCCACCCTCAGGGCAAAGGGCAGCACTTACAGTGCTTTCACTGCCCATCACAAATGAGCCATGGAGCCCTGGCCAGAGCACAGCTCTGTTTTCCCTTTGGAATGAAGCAATCATCAGTCTTCATGTTTGCTTTCCTCAGAAGAAAAGTTCACTCCAGTGCCCACAAGGATCCTGAATCTCTTCAACTGTCAGAAAAATTACATGGAAAAAAATGGGCAGATTTTTTTCCCCCTGCATATTCATATAAGCTGATCTCCTCTCATAACTCTTAACTTCATTTATGTGTTTTGGAGGTTTAAATAGCTGGGAACTGGAAAAAAAATGCCCATGCTGATGGAATCCTGTCAATCTGATAGCCAGATTCATGTCCCAGGTCAGTCCCTTGTCCCAGATGCTCTGTTCCAAAAACAGGGCTTTTCCAAGAAAAGGAAGAGTGTTCAGTTTTTACCTTCTCAGCCTCATCAGGTGGGAAATACGATGTTCACACAAAGGCTGAGCTACTGCCCTCAGGGCTCCACTCTCCGTGGTGGGTTGAGGAAGATGGAAAATATTAATTATAGCAAAAAAATCCTTGCAGACAAGCTGAGGTGTTTGAAAGATCACATCAAAAGTATTATGCAAAGGACACATTTTCAGAGGCAATGTATAAATGGATAATGATAATGACAAGAGTAAGTCTGGCAGAAGACACAGAGAATTTCTGAGTTTTGGGGAGAATTTCTAAAAAATCAGATTTCCCAGTTGAAAGTCTGATATTATTCTGCCACTCCTTTTGGTGTCTGGTAGGAGCTGGAAGTTGGGAACTAGGATTCCCCCAGATGGAAGGTGCTATGGAGACATGGAAAAATTGGATTTTTCAAGTGCTGAGAGTGCCTGGAAGGGGAAAGAGGTCTGTGTATGGCTATGCCAGCCTGGGGAGTACAAAGTGGGTTCCCAGATGGTCAGTTTTTAGGATTTCTCCTGTTTCAAATCTGCATAAATGGCCCACTCAAGGAGGCCAAACTATTAAAAACAGCTGACAACGAAAAAGGGGGAGGTGAACGCCAAGCAAGCAGCAAGTAAACTCTGTAACTGAGCTGACAGATGGCAAATTAATGTTGTCAAATAGAAAGAAGTACATAAAGCTAAGGAGCACTATGACCAGATTGCTTTCTTGCACATGAAGTCTTTAATCATATGGATATCCTTGCTATTTTTGCTCTAATGAGATTGGGAAAGAAAAATAAGACTGTGGCATCAAATTTAAGATGAATTTGCTTTGAATTCACAAGAAATTGAAGCCCTTACAGACACAAGGAGAGTTATTTGCCAGGCAAAATTAGTGTCACAGATGAACTTGTTTGTGCTTCTGAATTTTGACATGTTTATTTTATTGGTAATATTGCTGTAGCCAATGAAAGTAATAGCCAGGGCAGATAAGCAGGCAAAGGAAGTCGAGTGAAAAATGATGTTCATGGAGCTTTTTGCCCTTAGGCAAAGGCAAAAAAAGAACCCAGCCCACCAAAATCTTTCCCTCACTGGTAAAAGGGGAAAAATAGGAAATAAACTCATTTCCCTTATAGGGTACAATTTGATGAAATACCAACAAGCCAAGTAAATGAACACCAAATTATTATTTGCCCATTGTGGGGTTTATACTGAGAATACAAATTTAATTTGTTTCATTAATTTCTCTAATGGTAAGTGTGAGGATGTCTTTTAATCAAGAGGTTAATGTGGGCTCTGACAAGTATTAAGGTATTCACACCTCTGATTAAAGGGAGGATTTGAGCAAGAAGCTCGGTAAACAAATACATCAATCATGGGAAAATCTCCCCTAGAATGAGCATGGTCAGAGAGAGCCGCCAAGGCAGTTAAAAGGAAGCAATTTTCCCCAGTGCTTGGAGGTAGGTAATATAAAATAATCCATAATTAAGTTTAATCATGACTTATCAGGCCTTCCTAAGCCTGTGAGCATTGTGGCTAATGTTTAACATATTGTCTCAGCTCCAAGTTTCTTCTGATGCCATTTCATTGATACAATGAACCCCTTTTATTTGGAAGTGGCAGATGTGATAACTGTGTCTGGAGACCAGATTTGTCACCCATAGCACTTGGGATAGTTCAGCAAGTGCTGATATTGGGATCCTCTGCTAATAAAATTTGGGTTTGCTCAGTGGAGCCAATGGAACAATCCAATTTACACAGAAGAGTCTGGCCCAGCTGTTGGAATGGTGGGATCCAAGCTCCTCAGTCTTCCTCAGAGGAGGCTGAGGGGAGACCACAGCACTTCCTACAGCTTCCTGAAGAAGGGGGTAACCAGCAGGGTCAGGCTCTGCTCCCAGGGAACAGGGACAGGAGGAGAGGGAAGGGCCTCAGGCTGGGCCAGGGGAGGCTCAGCTTGGACAGCAGCAGGAATTTCCCCATGGAAAGGGTGCTCAGGCCTTGGCAGGGGCTGCCCAGGGAGCTTTGGAGTGCCCAGCCCTGGAGGTGTCCCAGGAAGGGCTGGAGGTGGCACTGAGAGCTCTGGGCTGGGGACAAGGTGGGGATTGGGCACAGCTTGGACTTGATGGTCTGAGAGGTCTCTTTCAACCTCAGTGATCCTGGGATCCTGGGATTTTTTGATTTTATTGACTTCAGCTGGAAGTTGCTTCAACCATCTCTAAGGCCAGTAGTTGTTTTACTGGAAGGGAAGTTTCTATGCACACAAAGCTGCACTGACCCTTCTCTCCCTGCCTGCATCGAGCAGGGAACAGCTCCTGGGGTCAGCCCTGGGTAGGACATGGGGTTTCCAGCTCAGGATACAGAAGGTGACACAGATGGTGGTAGCCAAGGCTGTTTGCTAGAACTAAAGAAGTCTTCTGTCTCCATCCCCTGCAGCCCTTGCTTTCACAAAAGGGACTTACCTTGGCAGAGTGCAAAGACAGTTTGTTGCTTCAGATGCCCTTCCCATGACTGTTTTTCCCGAGTCTGCTGGGAAGTGCACAGTCTGTTACACCAGCCTGTCCTTACAGGCAAGTTGTCCTTGCTTGTTCTACAGGACAGGTCTGCTGGCCTTGAAACCAAATAAATAAACACAGGAGCACAGGAGGAAAATGGTTTCAAACAGATCTGACTGCAAGTGGTACCAGGTAACCAAGTGATGGCACCAGCTAAACCAGGGGCTGGCATTAAAGGCCAGGATGTGACACCAGAGGCAGGAGTTCAGCTCTAGGTCTGTAAAGGAGATGTCAAGAGGAGGTGACAACAGTGATGGTGAGAGGAGCAGTTTGGCACTGAGCACCAGCATCAGCAGCTTTGCATCTGCACAAAGTCCAGCACCAAACTTTTTTTTCTAAAGGGAACAATTCACTGAACTTTCAAATATAAACAGATTTTTGCTGCACACAGCCAGCAGCAGAAACGAAGTCACAAAGTAAACCTTAACCCACTCCTCCCTTTGGACAGTATATTTTAGCAGAATCATAAAAAATCAGATGCTGATGTGGGAAGATGTGCTGAACCACCCATACCTGCTCACTACAATCAACACCAGTGCTGGGAGAAAGTTGGTTTTCTTCACTGTGGCACCAGTAGTGTGTAACATCTCAACCAGCAGCTCTGGGATCTCAGAGGCTTTTAGGAAATCAGATCAATGATATATGAAGATGATACCATTCAGGATAAACAGATCCAGATAAGCAGAAATGTAAACAGTCCATCCTAACAGGCTGAGTACTGAGATCTCAACCTGACCCTAACAAGGGTCACCTGTGTGTCTTGGCTTGGGACTTCCTAAGAATGTGCATTCATTTTCCCAAAATGTCCAACTTCTTGTGTACCTCTAAAGGAGAACATTTTCATGTGAGTAATCCCAGGACTGGGTGTGATTTTCAGATCTATTGTTTGCATATTAGGAGTATAGGATTCTTATTTCATTATAATGCTGTGGATCTTTTTCGTTGGTTTCTCAGCATTTAACTGAAGCTGAGAAAAGTTTTGCAGGCATTTTTTTCCCATCTCAGAAAGAAATCCAGTTGGAACGAAGTGGGAGCTCTTCATTAATCAAAATATGCCAATTAATACTGTCAAAAGAAATGTTCATATGTACTGATATGACATTTACACAATTTAATTTGTTGTCATTAAAATAAAAAACCACCATCCTGGAGGGAAAAAAAAAAAAAAAGAAGTTCACTGGAATGCAAAGTATCTTAATTTTGATTAAAAATTTGGAGGAAATATTCTGGAGAGAGAGCACTGTTTGAAACATCCTTGTCCACTTCGGCAGTTTTTTGGTGGACTGCAGAACGGGCTTTTCACAGAGCTCCCCTTTTAACTGGCTGAGAGAATATCTGCTGACTGTTCCACAAACCTACCCTCCCAGCTTTATGTTTAAATGCTGATTCCCAGTTTTTAATCCAGGCCATCACATTTTCCTTTGAGTTCAGGAACATCTGGACTTAGGCAAACCTCCCTTTATGCTCACTGTAGCCTTGCTGAGGCCACACCAAGGGCTTTGTGAGCCCTGTGTGATTTGTAGGCTCCAATTCTGAGAGAGCTGAGGGTCCTCAGCATCCCCCAAGGGCTTGTGGCTCCCCATGGCACATGGGGATTGACTCCTGAAATCCTGTATCACTGGATTTCCATGGAAAAATCCTGCCCTCAGTTTGAGAGCAGAGGGAGGGCAGCAGGGAGAGGCAGAGCCCAGCTCAGCTGAGCTCCTCCTTAGGGGCAGAGCTAATTCAGGTGCTTCGTTTTAAGGAAGTCCCTGGGCAGGTGCCTCATTTCAGTTCTGTGCTTAAGCAGTTTTGTGCATCAAGGCTTGAGGCTTCTCAGGACAGGCCTGTCCCCCCTGCAGCTCTGGGATCTGGGAAGTGGGAAATGGATTTTCCTTTGGGGTTCAAAGGTTGACCATGTGAGGTGCCCAGAAAAGCTGTGTCTGGCCCTGGAGGTGCCCAAGGCCAGGCTGGACACTGGGGCTTGGAGCAGCCTGGGACAGTGGGAGGTGTCCTTGCCCATGGCAGGGGTGGCACTGGATGGGCTTTAAGGTCCTTCCAGCCCAAACCATTCTGGGATTTTGTGATTCCATGACCCAAATAACAACGGGCTATTTCCACACAGCAGAATTGTGCAGTCCATCAGCTGTGCCCCAGGGCATTGGGGTTTAGGTGTGAAGGGCTGTAGGTGATCCTGTTATCCCAAATGCTGGGGCCTGGAGAAGGGTTCAGGGGGGCTGTCAGCCATCCTCACTCCCTCCTGAGCCTGGCAGGGACAGTGCTGTGCCCTCCTGGCAGAGCAGCCTGTGCTTCCCTGCTGGTCCATGGCTTTGGGCTCAGCTCTTCCAGAGCTGTGCATGTAAAAAAAACCAGCTCATAAATAAAGTGCTTGCTGTTTCTCTGGCAAAAGGAAGAAAAGCTGCAAGCACCTACAATTGATTTTTGTTTTGTAAAGTGCTTGGATGGGAGCTGAAAGTCTATCACAAAGATGCTTCTTTGGCTTTGATTTGACACTAGATTTCAGTTGGTCCAATGGAATTTTAATGCTATGGCCAAATATAACATCAAATAATGAAAAACTTCAATGGTAAACACTAACACAAACAGGCATTGAGTATATTAAACATCTTTTAGAATGCAACAGGCCACATCTGCAAATTGGGAACAGGTCCCTGAGCTGGCACACTATAAAAGCAGGCTTCAGTTTGCCATCTCCAGGACCTGCTGATAGAATATAGGGAATATCTGAGCTGGACTTCATTGCCTGTTTAGATTAAAGTCTGTGTAGCATTGATTCAGTTATTTATTTTGGCTAAAAGGAAGCCAAACAAACATGGGTGCCTAAATGGGATGTCCATAGCCCAAACCTGCTCTAAGGGGACCAAGTGCTTTTTCTGTAGGTCTGGCCACTGAGGCCAACAGCTGAGCCCAAGTCTTGCAAGGCCAGTGTTGAAAATGGGGCCAAATTCAGGGCCTGCTGTGTGTGCTTGGGGTTTTTCAAAAATGCAAAATCCTTGGTAGCTCCCAAGGGGTTCAGGTGGGAGGGCTGAGAGCTGAACCAGGGCCAGGGAGTGCCCCTGGAGCCCCTGCCCCAGGATGGGCCTTGTCCCTTACCTGTGCTAGGCACCCTCTGTGGGTGACTCTGGCCACATCACCAACTCCTTTAAATTTGCCCAGTCAAAATTAACCTGAAAACTGCCACAGCTCAAGTTCTGTCCACCTGAAATGGTTTCTCCTTCGCTGCTCAGGCTTTCATGCATGCTGCCATGCATCAGATTGGAGAAATTAATGGCTAAAAAGCATCCAACGGGTGTTCAGCTGTCCTGGTTTTGGGGACACTGTGTGTTTTTTGGTGACAAGGAGTCCAGTGTTGGAGACATGCACTGGACTGAGGAGTGGTGCCCCTGCTTTTCCCAGTGAAGAATAAATAATGCAATAACTATGCCTCATAGTAAGCCTGCCATTAAAATAATGCCTTAGCTCTAGAGGCAGTTCATGCATGGACCCCCATAGCACGCAAAGGCACTGACATGTTGCCTGACCTTTGCATCCTTATGTTGGCAACCAAGCTGGATCCCCAATGCCAGCTTCCAGCACAGCTGTTTTCCCCACTTTGATTTTTAATTACTAATCACATGGAAGGATGGAGAGGAAGGGCCTGAGTTTTGGGTTGTTTGGGGGTTTTTTTTGTTCCTCATTTAATAATTTGATTTGTATTCTGATCTTCAAATCCCAATAGCATCATATGAAGTATAGAAACTCGGCAGGGGAGGGGGGAGGAGGGATAGGGGAGGGAGCCAGGGCTTTCTATTTCCATATGGTGAGCCTCTCTTCCTTGCGATCACAGCTTGTCATCTGTCTTCTTTTAAACTTCAGATCCCCTGTAAAAATCTTCCCAGCAAAGAACAGGCCATAAATGTGACATAAAGACAGTCCAAGTGAAGAGATTACCATGGGCTTATGGTGAAGCATGATTTCATGGCAGGATTTCTTTACACAGGGGCATGGATGCAAGAATAACCCAGTCCCCAGGAACTGTGTTTTTCTGGAGTGGTGCACAGTGGCAGGAGTGTTATTAATATTCTGGGCAGATTATCCTGTGTATTCCCCTTCCATTTCCTTGGCAGACAAAATGATTCGTGTCTTCCTCATAAGCTGAGCTCAGATTAATGACCACTTGATTTACCTGGGTTTAATTGGATCAGCATGCCAGGGGCCTCTCAGTGTTAATATCCCACCAGCTGAAGGGAGGAATTTTTTCTAGTTTAGAGACCTTCTGAAAAGTAACAATAATGTCATCCCCTGATGTGCAGCCATGGGAGAACAGAACAGATATTGCACCTGAGTTTTTGTGCCCCAAGTGCTGCTTACATGCAATGCTTCTGAGCACCTCTCTTAATTATTTCATGCAAACTGTGCTTCAAAAATGAAGGGAACTGTTTCTAATCTAACTCAGTGTCATGCAAGGATCGTTGCACTTGTCTCCATGTGTGCTCCTTGCAGTGCTGCAGGGTGTGGGGGACAGAAGCCCAGTTGTCCTGAAAGCCCTGGACATGGTTAAAACATAATGATTTCTGCAGAGAGACCACCCCTCCCTCCTGAGCTCTGCTCCTGCAGGAATGGTTTGTATGGTGATGGAGCAGGAGTACCACAGGCCAGGTCTGGCAGCAGGAGGGGAGCTGGGGAGCAGAAAAGGGGGTGCTCAGCCGAAGACCCCCCACCAGGTGTGAGCAAGACTCCAGAGCCCCTCAGAGCCATGCCCCAAGCAGCTCCTGGGCATCGTGGGCATGGGGCAGCCAGCCCAGTTCCCTTTCTGTAAGGAGGGAAATCCTTCACTGAAATGGGGACCCACTGACTGGGAATTCCTGGCTTGAGTCATGGCATGTTTCTGATTTTAGTTTCGCAATCAGCTGCTGGAGGTCCCTGCATCCTGACGCAGCTAAAGAATGTCCCTGTGCCCACAGGAGCTCCATACCAGAGCCATCCTTTCTGCCTTTCTCGTCCCAGAGGTGCTGCAGAGCAGATCCAGAGGTGGAAGGAGCATTGCTGTGGAGCAGCCTTGGCACCCAGCTCACAGCCCGTGAGGACCAGGCTGGAGGCACCTCAGTCCCTCCAGGCACAGTAGTGTGGGCACAAATGCTCCTGCTGGGAGCTCCTGCACCCCCAGCCCTCAATTCCCAATGCTCCTGCCCCTCAATTCCCACTGCTCCTGCTCCCCCAGCCCTCTCCAGGGTTGCTCAGCAGGTGCCTCTTTTTCCTTCTCTTCCCACCTGTGAAGGTGCAGATGGAGATGTGGGATCACCCCTCAGCAGTCCCTGCTGCAGACAAATCCAGGTCATGGCCCTCCTGGGAACTCCTCTGGAGCTCCAGGAGCTCTTGCAGGACCCAGTGCCCAGCTGGCCCAGCCCCGAGGTGTGGGCTGTGCCAGGGTTTCCTGATGTTCCTGCTCTGTTCTGATGAAACATTATACAGAAAGATATAGGCAAAGCATTATGCTCACAGCCTTTGCCAACAAGTTATGTTTTAATGTAATTTAACTGTAATCTCAGAGTGTTTTTGTTAGCTATAATTAGTAAAATATGTCTGTTTTCTGTGTTCCTTGAAGACGTCTGAACTCCTGCCAGTTCCCTATAGTTTTCCTGACATGCAGTGTAACAAGCAGACCACCAAAATGTATTTACCAATAACTGTTTATTTACATTCCATGAAATCTAATAACATTTGCTGCCTTCATTCGGGATAAATGCTGGCCAAAGTGTAAAGCATAAAAAAATAAACACTGCCTTACTCTCTAACCCAGTCCACAGAATATTTTATTTTTGCTCAATTTGCCCTGCCTGTTAGCATTTTGGCATTCTGCTGCTTGGAAGTTGAAAAAAAAAAATCAAAAAAAGGTTGAAAAAGTTCTGTAATATATTTTCCTGTTCAGTCCAAAGCCTTGCAGGGATTTCCTGGACATTTTATTTTTCATTTTAAGTCTGCACGAGGCTGGTATTTCATTTCTTTGTTTTCAGCTCTCGCAAGGGTTTGAAATCATCTTGCAGAGAAAACATCCAGGGCACCAAACAGCAGCAATGGTTGGTGTTGCACCAGTGCCAGTGTAAAGCACCGCTCCTTCTCCCACAGTCATTGGCTTTGCTGGTGTAAAAATAATCAGAATTAGATCTGTATCTTGTTACTAACCAAATCTGCTCTCGTTCAAGAAAGTGTAACTGAGGGCAGAATTGTCATCTCAAACCTCAAACAGGTTCCTCTCCTCCTGTATCTGGGTTTATTTATCTGAGTCCATGCTCGCTCCAAGCCCAGCAAGCTCAGATGGTGCAGGGGGGAGAGGTCACATCCAACAGCTGTGGGTGGCGTCCACAGCTGGCAGAATCTGAGGTGAGCCTGTCACTGTCAGCCCTGTGTGGGCCTTGCCCAGCTGGGGAGAGGATTGGTGGGAGCCTGGTTCTGGAGGATGAGCCTGGTTCTGGAGGATGAGCCTGGCTCTGGAGCTGTACCTGGCACACCCAGCACAGTCTCAGCACTCGCCCATCTCGGAGCATGGCCTGTGAAGCAGCTGGATGGGCCGGGCTGCGGTGGGCTGGGCCGGGCTGAGCTGGGCTGGGCTGGGCCAGGCCGGGCCAGGCTAGGCCAGGCCGGGCTGGACGTGCAGGGCTGCCAGATTTCCTGGTGCCAGGGACATGTTGTGCCACAACCCTGGCAGAGCTGGGCACAGCCACGGCTGAACTGAGCAGGGTTTGGGGGAACCCCAGCTCACAAGTCCTGTGTGCTGCCCTAGGCAGTGTCACCGTGTCCTCTCCAGGGCCAGCAGGGCCCAGGCAGGTGCAGCTGCAGGGTGCCTGAAGAGCTCACCCTTTTGACTGCTGCGGCTGGTGCTCAGCTGCTGTGCCAACCCCGGTGTCTGTCCCTGCTGAGCCCAGGCTGTGCCTGATGTGTGGAGCAGGGCTGGCACAGGGCTGTGCCACTGTGCCACGGTGCGTGCCAGGCAGGCTCCGCACCGCAGCCTTTCTGTAAGCATCTCCCAAAGGACAGGGAGGCACCAAGGCTGGGGTGGAGGAGCCTACCACTCTTGCACGCACAGCCGGTGGAAATAAGGCTGCGAACGCCAGGACGGGTTCCTGATGTTTATTCCCAGCCAGGTTTATGAACCCGACCCTGGAAGGGATAGAGCAAAGAACACTTGAACAAAGGCAAGGCATTAGGTTTTATCTCAAGATAGTGAGGGGTGGAGAGAGCATCAGCTGAGGGTGGTACATAGGAGGGGTCAGGGGTATGAGGGCCAATGGGAGTATAGGGAAGGAGTGGCTAGGGGACAGGGATCAGTGGGGGTTTTAACCAGTGGGGTTATAGAACTTGGAACTTGGCCATGTAAGGCAAACAGAGGGAAAGTGAAACCGGCATAGATTGACATCTGGGTACTTGATTCTCATGGGAGAAGCCAGAACCTAGGGGCTGCCCTTTCAGAGCATCTTCAGTACTGCTCTGCAGCCAGCACTGGCCTTGCATCCTGCCCCAAGGGCTTTTCCTTGCACACTCGTCCAGCCCAGCCATACCCCTGTGGAATGTGGTTTGTGGGGTCGTTCACACCATACAGAGAACCTCTCTTCAGCCAGGTCTGAGGCCTGAGACACTTCACTGGTGCTTTGGAGGGGCAGCTCTGTGCCTTGGGACAACAGTCTCTTTCCTGGGATCACTGCAGGGTCTTTGGAGGAACTGGCTCCTAGAGGAGCCCCAAACCACCATGATACTGCTGCAGCTTTGGAGAATTAACCTTTAGAGCTGTTCCCTGGAAAGCCATGTCCATCTTCACTGTGACATGACTGGTATTTCATTAACAGAACCCTCTGCACTGTTGTGGATGCTTTCAGTGAAGGAGCTCCACACACTAAATGTTAATGAATTAAGTCTCAGATTAACAGAGTTTTCTGGGAAATTCTGAGCAGCCCCATTCTGAGGAAGAGATCAGAGGACATCTCAAATCCATGTTTCCAAACTGCCTTGAGCTCACTTGTTTCTGTATTCACTTCAGTTGAGGGTAAGACTTCCCCTGCCTTCAAATGAGAGCAAAGTTTCAATGATTTTGGGGGGCTTGCTTGAAAAATGTCAGGCTCGAAGGCAATGAAAGTGAAATTCAAAATCCAGTCCAAGAAAAAGCTGCTGGTGTGGAGTGTGAAGCCTGCCCTGTTGGTATCTCCCTCTTACCTCAGCAGTGGTGGCACAGAACATTTTTCCCCTGCCAAGTTGCCCATCTACCCAGGCTGCTGGCAGATGTCAAGCACAGGTCCTTTGGGAGAATTAAAAAAAAAAAATTTATGAAAATTACAGGTTACCCCATAGAATTCTGTGATTCTAGACCCGTTTTTATTTTCTTTCATTGCCTTGCTGGGTTCCTGTAATTTTCTAGCTGCCGTGTTCCCACATGTAAGGCTTGCAACTGGTATTGGTGAGATCACTGGGGAGGGGAGGAAGGAGAGGAGTCAAAAATGCATTAAGAAACTCCAGGAGATTTCTCTGCTGCTGACCACACTCAACAGACAACACACCACAGCATTCCCGTGGGTGTTCTGGCAGAATGCTCAGTAAATTGAGCTATAAATAACCCAACAAACTGTTTACCTCTGAAATGATGTTTCCAAAAGCAAAGAGATCTCCAGAGCAAATGTGTGAAGATGCAGCACCATGTGATGGGTGTGGAGGGGAAACCAGGCAAGGTGGGTGTGCATGCAGGGCTGGTACTGTCCCTCCAGTGCTAGTCCTGTCCCTCCTGCACCAGTCCTGTCCCTCCAGTGCAACTCCTACCCCTCCAGCACCTCCCATTCAGCCCAGTGCTCCCTCAGCAGCTGCTCTGGTGGGAGGTTTTGTGCTCCATGAAACCCTGTCCTGCTGGGCTCAGCCAGGCAGGAGCTGCCACTGACCAATCCAGAGGGATGGTTCTGAGCATTTAGCACTGCTATAAACCCGTCTTGGCAAGTGAGAGGCCAAGAGGACTTTATGGAGATAATTATAAATAGTGGGAAGTGGGAAAAAAACCACAAAAGCCCAACAAACAAAAACAACCAAAAAAAAACCCCCGAAAAAACCCCACAAAAAACCGAAGAAAAATAAAATTGGGATGTGCTAACAGAAGGAAAACCAGAGGAAAGCACTTCCACCCTGAGTTTACAACCAAGCTGTCCTGCAGCAGTTGCTGGACTCAGGGAAGATGTGACTTTGGAATGGGAGAGGAAATCACCTTAGGACTTTGGAACCACAGGAACAATTTGGGAGACAGTGGCTAAAATAACAAACAGACCAAGCAATAGCAAAATCCCTTTGTAGAAGGGAGATTCCTTCACCACATGAATGTGACTGAGCACAAACCCCAAGCCATTAGTCATTGAGTGCTTTATTGCAAATTCTGGTTCTTTCTCATTTTAGCTGGAAATTTCTCTATTTTCTGTCTATAAAAGTGCCAACAGATATCAGTGTGACAATCTGGGCTCCTGGACAGCAGTGGGAGGAAAGAGCCAAGCCAGGCTGACAGAGTTTGGGTTGTTCAGCCTGGAGAAGACAAGCTCCAGGAAGACCTCAGAGCCCCTTCCAGTGCCTAAAGGGGCTCCTGGAGAGCTGGAGAGGGACTTGGGAAAAGGGATGGAGGGACAGGACACAGGGAATGGCTGCCCACTACAAGAAGGCAGGGATGGATGGGATATTGGGAAGTTGTTCCCTGTGAGGGTTCGGAGGCCCTGGCACCCAGTGCCCAGAAAAGCTGTGGCTGCCCCTGGAATGCTGGAAGTGTCCAAGCCCAGGATGGAGCAATCTGGGATAGTGGAAGGTGTCCCTGCCCATGGCAGGGAGGTAGAACAAGATGATGCTTAAGATCCAAAATTCAATAAAACATTACAAAAATTGTAAATAAAGCAGGCCAAGAACATTGAGTTGATTTAATTTATTGGAAGTTGTCAACACAGAATGGTCTCCTTTTTTCATTAGAACTTGGGATTCTCCATGAAAGTGTGTGAAACGTGTAGAACTGGGTGGGCTGGAAAGGTCACCTGGCTGAGAGTCCCTCTGCCCCTAGCCGAGCCTTGTCTCAGCCCCTTTGTAAAATGCTCAGCAGAGGAGGTGGAAAAAGTAGGGCAGGCTGTGCTAACAAACACACCTCTTACATGTCGCCAACTCTCATGGAATCAGGGAATCAATCAGAATTAAAGCTGGGTAAAGGAGCTCAAAACCTGATTGAACTCTCAAAGGGACAGTGAGTCCAGCTGTAGCTACTGACTAACCATGTGTAGAAAAACCTTAGAAATGAAGCAAAATGGGCCTGTGTGTTCTTGGAGAGAAAGGGACAGCAAAGGCAAGGGAGGAAGCACTCACCTCTACACAGCATTTGGTGCAGACACAGCCTTGGCTGCACCCCCAACCCAACTCTGTTCCCTCTTTCCAACACTCCAGCTATTTTTTGGTGATTTATTTCACAATCAAAAATTGCTTTGCAAGAAAAAAAATCAACAACAGCCCAGAAATCTGTCTGACTCATCCAGGCAGGACCCAGGGTTTGGATGCAAACACTGGGAAAGCAGCAGCAGCAGGGTGCGAGAGCAGCTGCTGGGACAGTGTCTCTGGGATATCAATTCAGCCCTGACCAAGGTAGCTTCTTTTTTCTCCTTTTTTTTTTTCCCCTTTTTTCAAAAAGTACCCTAACAATTAGTGGTAAAAAGGTCACTAGTAAAAATGAGTTTTGTGGTTTTGCAACTTTGCATTAAAAAAACCACCACGCTTCTGGCACGTCATGCTGGGGCTGGCAGCCTTTCCCCAGGCAGCACTGAATAAGCACACGGGCTGAAAAGCCCATTCACATCAGTCCCTCCAGGCCAGCCTCTCCTTAAGTTAGCAGGGTATTTGGGAGTTTGTGTTGCACCTGCCTGCAGTACATCTGGCTGGAGAATTGAAAAAAAGGCAGGGGTTTAATGGTTCCTGGTCCCAGCTTCTCACTCTCTGTGAGCCCTGCAATATATCACTTGCAATTAAAATATAATGAAATCAAATTGGGAGATCATTTCAGAGTTAGTGACCCTAGTGTTTAACAGGTTGTGAATGTTTTGAGAATGTCTGGGGTGATAGAAATATTTTATTCCATATTCTTTATCCTTCAGAGACCTCAGAGTAATAAACAATTAAGTTGAATTCAAACTAACTGTGGATACTACAAATTCTCCTTTATTGGGTGTCCAATACATTGCTTTTCTTCTTTACTCTCTTAAAGAACTGGGACCAGGCTTGAGTTGTTATCAGAGATGATGAAAGCTACTAAACATCACCGTTGCACTGAAGGTTCTGCAATGAGAAATTGTATCAAATACAGCCTGAGAGGGATCTGATGCTCTGCCTGAGGACTTCCAAGCTGGCATTATTTCAAGCAGGACATCTGGGCCCAGGTGCCTTATTGACACATTTAGAGGTTGTCTGAAGCTCCAGTGAGTTTCATGGAAGAAGCAGCAAGTTGTTGTGTGAGATGTGGAACTTCCCAGGCTAATTTCTCATGAATTTTCTCCTCCTCTCAGTCCCACCAGTTTCCTCTTATCTCCACGACACAACCCAGTTGCCTCCCTGTGTGGAGAAGCCTTGAGTGCAGTGGCATTAATGAGATTTCTCAGCAGGATATTTTCACCTAAAAGTTACCAGGGTCAATGACAAGCCAAATCCATCTTGTGACTGGCTCTGGTCTAGAAGTGAAGTGATGTTTTCTGAACTTGTTACAGAGTTGTAATACATTTTCTTCCTAATGGGCAAAATGACTTTGGCAATATTCGAGTGGAACTCCAGCCACATTGGAAAGGAACAGAAGCAACATTTTCTTCCTTTAACAAGCTAGGATTTTATTTCTACGCTTTCAAAGAAGCTCATGATGGGATCCATAGGAAAACAAGGCACAGAGGCAAAATCCTGCTGGGTCTGGACTTCCTGATGAAGATGCACTGCAGAGCACAGTGCTGGCTCAAGGACACAGCTTCCAGCTCTGTTACACCAAGCAGTTCCAGTGCTGCTGTGTTGGGGTAGGTTTGAGAAGGACAGTGAAAATGACAATACAGTCACAAATAGCAAAAAATAGCAAAATCACCTGCATAATACCGGTGAGATCCCTCAGTAAGCAGCAGGAGTTCAGGGATCAGCACATGAAAAAGGGAAAAATTAACCTGTTTTCCCTTTGGATGATGCTCCCCAGGGACAAGCAGATTCCCTCCAGGAGCTTCACCCCACCCAACCCGTGCCATCAACCTGGAGCTACACCTGCAACTCAGGAAAATGGGATATTCATTAAAGCAGTGACACCTGCACTTGCTACTGTAACTGTGGCAGGATTTACAGGGTTGTTTTTGAGGGTTTCATGGAGCTGTGGTCCATCTGCATGGAAACACCTCAGGGCTGCCAGGGAGGAGGGGAGCTCAGGTCGGTCCATCTCCCGCTCCCAGGCTCAGCTGCTTGCGAGATGCACGGTGCTCTTCTTTCATCTCTTGGATTCAAATCCACCATAATAAATAAAATTCTTCCTGTCTGAAAGATACATTAATTTTGGTGGTCTCAAAAGTAGTGAAAATAAATACTTGACTTGGCATGTGGAGCCCAACTGGAGCGAGGAGCAGAATGTGTGTACTTGGAGCTGTTTGTACAAGAACATAAGCTGTGGAAAAAGCTTGGCTTTTCACTCACGAGCTCTCTACGTCTGACAAGAAATGGAGAGGCTTGAGAAGTTCAATCAAACAGGCAGAAACACTGTCAAATGTAAGTTTTCTATCTCTGTTTAAATGCTTTGAAAAGTGCACATCAAAGCATTGCAGGGGAGGCACTGTCTGAATCCAGAAAGATGCTTGGGCCAGCCCTGGCACAGCACTGGCTCTGCCAGTGCAGAGGTGGCAGGGCTGGACTGCATGATTTCAGGCCTTTCTAAAACACATGTGGGGAAATTGCAACAAAAACAAGGCTTTGTTAAATTAAAACCATTAAATTTCCTGATTAAAAAGAACCTCCAACAGCCATTCACTATGGCTGTGGCTGGAAGAGCCTGGTCCTGCTGCCCTGGGTGTGAGTTGGTGTGTGCTGGTTAAGTTAATAATCCCAGTTCTACGCAGCGCTGGATCCAGCATCCTTTCCTCACATGGCAGCAGTGGGAAGGGCTGGGAGAAGGGGCAGATGTGCTCAAGGCCAGGCAGGACTGCAGGTGATCCTTCTCCTCCCCAGCACGTGGCCGTGGGCCTTGCCTGGCACCCAGGCCTGGGGCTGCCAGGGCAGGGGAGTCCTGGGCTCTTGGGGCTGCTCTGCACAGCTCTGAGGGCAAAATGTCCACTTGTTCTTTGCCTGAGGTTTCTGGCTCTCCACTGGTGTTTCTGGGCCACCTGGGCCAGGTGTGTTCACACAAGTGTACACATAGAATCATTGGATCATAGAACCATTAAGCATTAGCACAGGGGGTGGCATTGGCACAGGGGGTGGCATTAGCACGGGGGGTCCCAAGGCAGCTCTTTCCAAGCCAGTGAGAATCTGAGCCCTTTTCTGGCTTTGCTGCTATTTAGAGTGAAGGGGGTTTTGTAGTCATGTTCCTCTAATGATGGTTATTATTTGAGCATAGATGAATTGTCTGGCATTATCTTTGTGTGTGAACTATGGCAAATCATATTTACATTATTCAGCATACAGACAGAAGCTGCTGATGACTTTGGACCACCTCTGACTTGCTAACAATTATCTTTCTTTGTCTAAAAGAGATGTGTGCCTCAGGGGGTGTTCTTCTTACTCTGCAAGCTGAATATTCCTGTGAGACATATCCATGTGGCTGCTTGGTAGTACAGTGAGGGATGAAGTACAAAACACTCTTTAATAAGCTTTGTAGAAAATATCTGGCATCTAAATGTTGTAGAATGAGAAGGCACATTTCAATTGTGAATTAATGAATTGCATCACAAAGCCAGCTCTGAGGCTGGCACAGATACGAATAAAAACCAGGACGTATGCCCCACAAAGAACCCGATATTCTATAAAATGCTGCAGCATAAAGATGTTAATAAAAAGCTCAGCTTATTTTAGATTAAATTAATAGGGAGTCTCAGGAATGCATCCAGGATCTGTTGTCTCTGCTGATAAGCAGGATCGTTGTGGGCAGGTTCTGGCAGGGGATCTGTGATGAGTGGCACCTGCTGTGAGATGCAGAGCCCAGAATCACTCCAGGCTGCCTGGAGGGGAAGGTGCCACTCTGCAAGCTCTGTGATGGTGGGGCAACCCTGGCTGCAGGATGTTGAGAGAGCCAGACAGCACTGGGTGAGTTCTGTGTTCAGGCCTCCTTCTGAGCCCATAGATTTCCCTTCTCTGATGAGCCCATGGCAGTCTGGAGACAGCAGTGCTTCATTCAGTGCTTCTGACAGCACTTCCACCTGTATTTCAATGAATTGATATTTTAATAAACAGCATCCATGCCAGGACCTTTGCAGGTGAAGAAGCACATGCTCAGCACTTCCTAGGAGCTGCAGCATCCCATTTGGATGGAATCCCTGTAATTTCATCTCCAGAAGTTACTTGGTTTCATTATAACCTTGTTTTGTGCCGGTTGTGTTTTGAAATTTGGCTACTGTGATGGACCCAACCCATGACAGAGTTGGGAAAGGGTCAATTTAGATACAAAACATCCAGAAGAAGCAGCTGTGGGGCTCGAGCTCCCTGTGTCAGCTGTTTTTAGCACAGTGCAGCAGGGATAACACAGCCTGCTCAGCACAGGAAAGAGGCACTTCAGCAGCAGCACTGGGCAAGGCATGATGAGCCTTGTGTGGCTGTGACCAACCTGCCTGAGCAAAGGGTTCTCTGCTGGAGACCATCCCAAAATCAGGGGCTTTCAGACCCCATCCAGCACCAGACAGTGTGTCCAAGGACACTGAGGGAGGGCATCTCTTACTGGCTGATTATTTGGTTTGGCTGTGCTGGGTTGTGTCTCCTCTTCACCATTTTCTGTCTCCCAAGGACTGCCTCCAAATAGCCCCAAACTGTAAACTACCTTAACAAAAAACAAACAAAAATGGGAAAACCAGGAAATAAAAAATATATCTATGGTAGTAGAGAGGTGTCAAATGGCTGAATATGCCACAAAGGTTAATTTAAATGTTGGGAAGCACATGAGTTACCCAAAGCCATTGCTCCCTGCTGCAAGGAGCTCACCTCCTCTTTCCCCTTTCTCACACTGCCTCCCAACCTGCTTGTCCCTGAATGGGTGTGGAGCATTGGAAGTATAATTTCTAGCAGGCTAATTCAAGAGTTCAACAAAGAATTTAGCCCAAATGTTCTGGGTCAGGTGATACTAATTTTTCCTGTTTAGCTTTGGGAAGCAGAATTAATCAGGCTGTAAGCACACTGATGCAAAAAAAGCAGGGAAAAAATTAATAAAAGCTACAGTGTTGACAAATACTGAACTAATGACCTTTGATATATGAAGTAAATGCTTCACCTACTAGCCTATACAAGGTTTCATTACCAGCCATGGGAACTTACAGGTGTTAAATCAGCTTCAAGATAGCTCCCATATTGTTGCCTGACTGCAATAGAACACATTGAAAAAGTTAATAAAGAATTGAGCATAGGGGCTGCAGTGTTCAAACAAAACCCATTTGCCAGTTCAGTCTGAGGTCCTCATCAAGCTAAATTCCAGCACAAGCCATGGTTTTGTGTGTAATGGTTCATTCCCTTTGCTGAGGCTGCAGGACAGCATCCACCGGAGAAAGGGAGAGTTGACACAGAGGGAACTGGAGCTGCCCTGGTCAGGTGGGGTATTGACACATCCCCTCTTTTAGTTTTAACCTTTGTACCACAATCAACAGATTAAAATTATTCTAAACAGGAAACCTGGGGTTCCTTTTCTGAATCTGTTGCTATCAATATCTTGGGTAGCTGCAGAGACTGAAAATGCACCCAGACTTCCCAGTCAGCTGTGATCAAAGCACAGCTACAGTTACATCCCTGCATTTCTCAGTCAGGTGTTGAATCCCACGCAAAGGGTATTCCACATTGTTCACAACCCTGACAGGGACAGGATGCTCACATCAGTGCTTGGAATTGTTCTGTGCAAAACTGATCCCTTCCAGAAATGCTCTTGTGCCTTCCAGTGATGCCAGTGGTCACTGGTGGAATGGAAATGAGCTCCCTCTGCCCACTCTTTAGTTACTGTTTCCTCTCTTGTAGATAAAATTATGGTTAAAAAGTACCATGTATTACACCTGGGGGCAGGAATGAGAGGTGAAGGGAAGAAGGGGGTGGATTTTACAGAATGAAATGAAATTATCTACTTTTTTTTGGTAAAACAAGATTTTGTGTATTCAGAACCCCCTTGGGATCACCAAACCCCCAGTTCAAACACTCAATTTCATCTAATAATATGCATAATTTAACAGTACCAAGTCTTTAATATACATCTCATAAATATTGAAAAACATGGGCTGATGGTGCCATCAGTGGCCATGCAAATTGCAATAAAAAGTGGGGGTGTGTCATGGGTTTGTTCAAAACC
>VZTR01002066.1:238584-283571 GCA_013400775.1 Chaetops frenatus
AAAAGCAGCCCCACAGCAGCATCACTGCCAGGGAGGAGGTGGGGGAAGGGGGAGCGCGCCGCAGCCCCGGCACGGCCGCCAGGCCCTGGGGCCCGGAGCGGCCGGCCAGGGCCATGCGGTGTCACCTTCCCCGCGGACGGGAGTCGAAGAGAGCTTCAAACTTCCCGCTCCTAAAAATGTAAGCTTCGCAAAGACGCCTCTAATTTTCAAGTGGCTACATGGAGTGCCCATCTTAAAATTAGCCAATCCGTGGGCTCCTCACCTCTGCTGGAAACTGTGCCCCGGCGGAAGTAGAAAAACAAAGAACCCCTCCAGGAAGGAGAAAAAAAAAGTTGTTGTCCTTTAAACCACAACAGGGTGAAAAGGCAAAAAAAACCCAGAGAAGGAGTTTCAGAAAGCCTTGTTAAAACCCTGGTGTGTACTCAGGGCATCCCCAGGCCTGGCTGCCACCCAGACCATGGTGTCACAGCCCAGTTTTTGTGCTGGGAGCAGGATACTGGGGGCAGGTCCCACTTCCCAATAGACACCTGCTATGAGAGAGTCAAACCAAGAGGCTCTGACTAAGCTGAACAGAAGAATTAAAGACAACAGAAGAAAGGCAAGGCAGGAAGAGCTGATCCACCTGTTTATTCATGTTTTTATGTGTGTTTGAGTGAAATAATTTCTCCTGTGGCTGAATTTGCATCCAGAGCTTGAATGGCTTCACCACCAAAGGCAGTGCACTGCTCCAGTAGGGAATCCATCCCTCAGCTGGGCACTGGGAATGCAGAGGGGATCACTAAAATACTGAGCAATTGCAGCTCTAACTCAGGCAGATGAGGTCACAAATAAAGGCAAAAGGCTGGGGTGGGAAAGGAGAGGGGGCAGCTCTGTCCATTTGCTGGCATTTGAGTTTACAGACTTCAGACATTCTCCTTGGTGCTACAGAGAAGTCACATGTTGTTCCACAAATACAGCATTCATTTTCTATAAACAACAGCCATACAATAATTTAAAAGTGAAATTAGCCCATGTGCATCATACAATGTCCCCCTGTAAAGAGGGGTTTGAAAATGTAACAGACGGGAAAATATAACAAAGTAATTTTATGACAGTTGTAACAAGCCAAGAAACTCTAAAATGACAGCAGATAGAAAACAGAATTATAAAATACCTGCATTGTTAGCTCTTTTCACTGGCACAGAGCTGGTTGGTGAAATCAGAAGACAGTAACCAAAATTCACAAAAACCTTTGGTTGCCCCCCATGCCCCACTGGCCTCCCACGGGAGACAGCAGGGTGCCCCAATTTGTGTGGGTTCCAGGGAAGGCAATAATGAACATCCAAGCACTGCTTGCCCTCGGAGAGCTTCCAAGCATGGAGAAACTGTTCTGCATTTGCTATTTCCTGCTGCTTAGGGCTGCCTTGCTGATCCCTCTCCTGGTAAATGAAACACCTCTGGCAGTGGAGTGAGTTTGATTAAAACCCAGAAAATATAGGAGGTAAGACATTTCCAATAATGCTCCCAAACTGTGCCTGATCTGATGGCCCAGAACGCACCGGAGTCAGGAACGTGAACATGGAAGAGATGTGTACCCTCATTGTTGGCTTGCTGTGAAACCACCTCTGGAATGAACCTCAATTGGTTTTCTTAATCTTTCTCCCTTTTCCTTTTTTGTTTTAAACACAAGTTCTTTATGGTTTTCTCTGCCAGTGTCTCCTGGGGGGTTGCATTTGCTCTTTAGCACTGAATCACAGTATCTTACATTTATATGGTACCCGGAGGAACCCCAAGCATGCAGAAATTATAAGCCAAATTTTGCTCTTGGAAGCATGAGCTCAGCTCATACCAAAGTTAATGAGAGGTGAGCACAAACATCTAAAAGGAAGAATTTGCCCTTTCAGACAAAGAGGAATCATTTCACCCACCGCTGAAATGCAGCTGCCTATGAGGCAAAACATGGCAAATGGTTCAAGATTCAGACCTTGGAGGTGCTGATCTCTATCGGTTCTTGAAGACAACGAGACCTAAGGATAGTCAACACCCCAGCAGGGTGCTGAGCTGGGTTTCAATTGTCTCCAGGCACTGTCTCATCAATACACACCTTGCTTGGCTTTTATGGGCTAAAAATTAAAGGGCTCTTAAAATTAACTTTCTTTGTTTCTATTTTGAACCGACTTGGACCTTTCAACTTAAAACATTTAATTTCAGGGCTTTTTAAGGCCAAGATTTGCAGACTGGGAAGGCTGAGTGGAGCCCTTGGGCGCTGGTGCAGAAACCACCACAGCAGGAAGCTGTGCTTGTTCTGTTTGCAGCTCTGATGGGGGAGTTATTTACACATCAATTTGTTTTTCTTGCTCTAAAGACCCTTGTGTGGCACAGGCAACTCATTGCAGAGGGTGTTTAAGTTCCCTTCACTGGCACATTCCATGTCAGATGACAGTGGCCTGTGGCACATCCAGCTGCCTGAAGTACTCCCTGCCTCCCCTCCACCACCTGATGGCTCTGACAAATCCTGAGACAGATCATGGGTTTAAATCCAGAGTCCAGCACACCAAAAAGCAAAGAAGAAACTCCCTTCCCATCCTCTTGTTTTCCTTCAGTTTTGCTAGCAATGGCTAAATTTCCAGCTGCTCTGCCTGAGCTCTTTTTTGGATAACCCACCCCCAAGATGCAATCCAGATGCGTAGCCAAGTGCCTTAAACCTCTGAACTGACTAAACCAAGTTATATAAAATCTTCTGAGTTTGCAAAATCGAGCTGGGAGTCTCGAGAAAACAGGCATGCTTAGGGGATTTCCAGCACTTCCTCCTTCTCCTCCTCCTCCTCCTCCTCCTCCGGCTGGCAGTATCACAGAGCAGCCTCTTCCCATGGTGTTCTGGCACTCAAGGGCTCCATCCCAGCCAGAACAGTCATTTGCAAAGGTGCCCAAAGTTAAAAAAATTGTGGGGGGAAAAATATTATTTGGCCTCTTCAGCACACAGAAGGTTTCTTTGAAGCATGGGACAAACTGAGGGTTCATTACCCAGGCAGGTTCTGCTATCCCTGACTCTGGGTGATGGCTCAATCACAGAGTTCTGTGGAGAGCCAAGCACTGCAGGGACCTCGAAGTAAGTCCATAAGGCTGTTTTTCCTTCCTGTTTCACTAGTGGATGGGTTTTAACCAAAAGCTGAGAGCAATATTGAAGGAAAATTGGAATAAGGAGCCAGGACCTACTCTCACAAAATCCTTCCACTCTTCCTTAGTGTAAATAACACCCTGAGGGCAAACCTAGGCTTTGGGAGCACCTGAAGGAAGCCTAGAGGTTGCAGTTCATGGCCATTCACATACCCAGTGGCATCTGCTAGGATGGTTTTGCATTTTGCTGAATGCAAATGTAGCTCCACTCGCATTTCCAGAGGAACTCTGCCTCTCTCCAAACTCACTCTGTTTTACTCCAAAACTCAGAATAAACCAGGAGCCAGATCACCTAATAAATAAAGGAGCTGTGTCCACTCCCCATCCCCATATCTGAGATCTGGGAGCACAAAACACCTGGCTGTGTTTCGAGAGGAGATGCTCAAACTCCAGTGCTCCAAACCTCACTGTCTAGGACATACCAGCAGTGCCTAGTAACTGGCCTGAGGATCTCTGCCAAAGCAGTGCAAATCCACAGGAACTCTGTTATCTCAGCTCCTGGAGCTGGGATGAATGCGGTGTGCATGCACGCACACACACAGAGCTGCTGTGGCTTGGCAGATGACCTGCAGCTCGTTAAATTGCAATAACTCAATCACCCACTATCATCCCAATCTCGAGTCTCTAACGCAGTGGTTTGGTTTTTTCAAAGGCTAGGGAAGTGCTGGCAGATCCCAGGGACAGCAGTGAGCTTTGCAGGTGCTCCAGCCCTGCAAAGATCCAGGAGTTTGTGCGAGTGGGTGACCCCAGCGCGGTGCCCAGGTCAGCCAGGCGGGCTCCAGCCCCCAGTGCCCCCCACAGCAGGGCAGCCCCATGCCTGGGCAGAAGAGCTGGAGGGATGGGCATCGTACAGCACAAAGAAACAGGCTGGGGGTTGAACAAGGAAAGGCAATCCTTGCCCCAGTCCTGAGGGATGGGGCGGGAAGGGGACGGGAGGGGGAGCGCCTGACCTCGGTGTGACTCGCAAACCCTGATGTCTATTTATTGTTGTCGTTCTCACTCTTTAGGCTTCCAAATGCAATGAACCTGTATCCCTGAGATCATGTTTTAAATATACTGCCCCGGGGCTACTCTTTAAAATTCAAAACATTGGAGGACACATAGGGAGGGCGTTTCGAATCATTTTTGACAAGCAGAAATTCTCCTTGACATCCTGAAAGGTGAGCACCGGGAAGCCCTGAACCCCACACACGGTGCAGCACAGCATCAGAACAAGACCACAAAAATGCAGTTTTCTTGTAAGACACCACCTTTTCATCTGCACAATTTGCCAGCAAATCTGAACCACGTTGCTGAAGGTTTAATGTTGGATAACCCTTCTGGAAGAGAGGAGGTGGCAGGGGGGCTCTGCTCTGCACAGCCTGCTTCAGCAACAGCAGAACTGATGGTGCCGAGGGCCAGAAAGACAAAAGCAAGCTAGGGAAGGGCTCAGCTGATGGGCACTGTCCCTTCCCATCTCGTGCACGGTCCAGTCTCTCAGATTCAAAGGAGCAATCCAGGCAGGTGGTGGTCTGTGCCCTCCCATCAGAGCCCTGTGGCTGCATCCCTCCCCACTTGGGGCAAATGCAAACTGGGCACAGTTTAAAGCCATGATTTCAGAAGTCAATCAAAGTTCTGCTTTTCTGCCAGCAACCACCCCAGTGGATGGAGCATATACCTTTAAGTGCTGCTCAGTTGCCTTCTAAAAGGGAGAAAATAACTTAAAAAAAAAAAAAAAANAGTTATATTACCTGCAACAGCTGAATTTAATTAGTACAGCAATCACAACAAATATTTAAAAGGTCTAAAAAGCTGTGAAGGGAAATTTTCTTTCCTAGCAGAGACCTGTGCCTTGCGTGCTCCATGCAGGACAGAGCTGCCATGAATGACTCATGTTGGAGACATTTCACACAGCTGTAGGTTTTTGCAATCATGGCATGAGCTGGAGTATGGAGACAGGACACAGATTTTGGTACAAATCAGAACTTCCTCATCCTGTTGCTTATCCTTTCCAGCCACTGGCCTGTTACTGGAGGTGTTGGTGCTTTGTGTGCTCCAGTCACTGCAATCCCTCCCTTAGCTCTGCCTCCAGATGGGAGGGGAGTTTTTCCTCTGATAAAACCTGAAAAAAACCCAGTGACAATAAGGAGAGGATGGGAGTTTTGCTGCTCAAGGGCCGAGAGCAGTGCAGCAGCCACAGAGGAGATACCAGTGAGTACAGGGACAGCTGGGTCATCTCTGTCACAGCACTGGGCTTTAGACGAGTGCAGAGATTCTCTGCATCCCTCTCCCCAGCACACAGCCTGGACCAGGTAGAAAACAAAGATGTTTGGCCAACTGGATGACACCAACACCTTTATTCTTACCAGGTTTCCACTGTGTATGTTTTAAAAGATCAAGGATAGTGACTTTCTCCTACAGATGGACACAGAATGGGCCTTGGCATCCCTTAAAAACCTCATGGTAGGAAAGTATCCCTGGTGGAGAGAGGGTCCCACCCTCAGCCTTGGAATTCAGGTGGTGTGTCCCAAATGTGAACTTGGAGCATCCAAAGAGTTCATTTGTGGTGCCAGAACAGTTTTGAAGCCCCAAAACAGCCCACAGCCTCCTTCAGCCCATTGGGTTACTCCTCATGGAGGCTTGCTCCTGTGTGTGGGACTGCGGGAGCCAGCCCTCCAGTTTGTGGGGATAGAAAAGGCCTCTCCTAGGATGCCCTGCACTCTCTATCCCAGTTATGTTTCCCTGACCGGTTTGCTTACCTTCCTGCCCCTTCCCCGGTGCAAGCCATTGGGCTGGAGCGTCCTCGCTGGATCCAAGCGCGCTGCAGTGGCAGCGGCCGGGAGCCTCGGTTTCCCTTGGGTCCCCACTCCTTGGCACCACCTCTGAGCCTCCAGACCATTGGACGCTGATGCTCTCCCCCGCCTCTGCTTGCTCGGGAAAAACCTCTGTTCTTCCTAGTCCTAGGTTCTCTGTCTTTGGTTCTCTTCTAGGGTGGACATAATAAATGCCGTGGAACACCACAGGAGAACCCTTCTCGTGGTCTCGTCATTGGAGGATTACAAAGCTATGTGGGGTGTGTGTGTGTGTGTTCAGGGAAGTGTGTCCGTGAAGCCAAGCGGTTCCTGCCTAGCTGGAGGTGTTTCTGGAAGGTAACTGCACCTTACCATCAGAACCCCCTGCCTTTACACTCCTGTGTCCATGGCCATTGGAAAGGGCCGTCCTTACTGATGCTGAGTCTCTCTTTTCCTGCCCTCTTGTTCTATTTTAAGGACAATATATGACACAGTATGTAATTTAACATGCTTTACAGACCAAAAAATGGAGTGACTATAAAAGAGTCATCTGTCTGGGGAGGAATTCTTTTGGAAAATCAACCAAAGTGGGGCAAAAGAGCTACAGTAACAGTTAACTTCAGCACGACACAGTTTGGTGCAGCTTGGCTCTGCTCACGGCCAACACATGGGAACTCTGGGCAAAACCATATTGCACTAGTTACAGGCTCATCTTGTGGACTTAGAGGTGGAAAAGGCTTATTAGGTCATTGAGTCCATCCCACCTGCCAGTGAAGGATTGTTCCCTGCAGAATTCCCTCTATTGCTTTGTACAGTCCAATTTTAAATGATCCAAGCAATGTGGTCTCAGTGACTTCCTTGGGGAGGCTCTTGCACAGATATATTTTGTTTGACTCAATCCTTTAAATGGTTAACCCTTTTCTTTCCCAGTTTGTCTTGCATTTTTCATTGTTTCCACTCTCTGAAATAGGGGAAGTTTCATTTTTTGTTTCCCTTGTCCTGTACTTGTGGTGTATGGAGTTATATCCATACACCACTGCTGCTGCCTGCTCTGAAACACAGCATCATCCCCAAAGGCTAAAAATGTGACAATGTGTTGCAAGAAAAACCCAAATTTGCTTTAACCATGTACATGAACAAGCTCCTCAAAGCCATGAATCAAGACATTCCAGCGTAACAAAACTATCATGTGGATCTTCCAGAGTGTTCTTATTTGGTGGAAAATCAACCAGTTTCTACCTGAATAAATTTCATTTTCACCATTAGAATGTAAAGCCAGTACAGTTCAGAGCTCAATAAAGGCATTGAACACTGGCAAACTCATCTCAGATTATCCCTGTTACTTTGGTACAAGAGATAAGCCTGGCTTATATTTTGCCTATCTTAGTGGAAGTGATAATATAATAATAATTCAGGTAACCAAGCTTGTGCTAGATGTCAAGAAGAGAAAAACCCTGACCTGGCTCTTCATTGTTTCTGTCTTTCTCTAATTTCTTCTTTCAGCATTTCCCTGTGAAATACACCATAAGTACTGACCAATTACTGCCAGCTCACAGAGCTGCTTCAGTCACTGACCTAACTCAGCTCTTGGGGCAGAGTGGGAATCAGAGCCCTGATGCCAAAATGAAGGAAGGTACGACACGAGGTTCTTGAAAGGAGCCTTTGGGGTTTTCTTTGTTCACACTGCAAAATGCAAGGAAATCCAGGACATGCAGCTCTGTGACTCCAGGAGCTGCAAAGAAGGAACACAGACAAGGAAGATGAGGCACAGGTCCGTCCCTGCAAGACCAAGAATGTAACAGAAGGTGTGGCAATACCTTGTTGGTTTCCCACAAATCAAAGGCCAGGGGTTGCTCCATTAATCTCTTAATCCATAGGAATTATAAGAATTGTGGAGTTTCCTTTCTAGAAAGGAAATTTGCACAGATAAAGGTATTATATTTTATCAGACAAACTGATGCAGATGGGAACAACCTGCCAAGACTTGGGGTCTAGAGGACAGCTATGTAAAGCACTGTGTCTTAAAGGCTTGGAGGTTTTTTCCCCCAGACCATTGTGATTTTAATATCAGACAAGTTATATTCCTCAGATATAATATACATATATTTATATACATGCTAATGTGTTTAGATTTTGTTGCTGCTGTTTCTTCTGAGACCTTTCCCCTAGACAGCTGTTGATCAAACCCTGAAGGTGTTATACCTAAAGTCAGCTTTAGTTCCTGGGCATTTCAATGAACGTTTTAACTGCTTCCCAGCAGCACCTGCAACCCAGATCAATCCATCCCGTGCTGATTTAGTTCCTCACATGATGAAGAAGCTACTCAGATGACCACCTCTGGGCTTTGTTTTCCTTACCAGAAACACAAAGCTGATGTAGCACAATAAGTCAGAAGGGTGGGAAACAGAGGTTTTACACGGACTGTGCTCCATGTCCTGCAAGGGCCACCCCAGCTGATCCCCCCGTGGCTGATCCCATCGCTGCTGGGGCTTCTCTGGCTTAGGGCTGGGTGGTGCTGGCCCATGACTTTGTGTGAAAGGTGGTTTCTCACTCAAGGTAAGCAAGAGAAAGTCAGCAGAAACCACAACTTTCCTCTGGCTTTTGTTTGTTTCTTTGTTTGGCAACTCCCAAACCACACAGCCCGTATTTAGAGGCAAGATCAGGAAGCAGGTGCAGAGGGAAAGCTGCAAGGTGGATGTAGGTGGGAGGCAGGCAGGGGAGAGGACTCCCAGGTGGAAATTAAAAACCAGGCAGGAGCCAGACCTGGCGAGAGCGAGCTAAGCACCAGCGAGGAGCCGGCCCCGGTGCGAGGGGCTGCGGGCAGGGACGGGAGGGGAGCGGGGGCATTGCCGGGAGAGGAGAAAGGGCACTGACGGGAGGGGAGAGCACTGGCGGGTGGGGAGGAGGGGAGATGCCAGGAGGGGAGCAGGGGCACGGACAGTGCCGGGAGGGGAGCAGGGGTCATTGCCGGGAGGGACGGGAGGGGAACAGGGGCATTGCAGGGGAGATGAGGTCAGGGAGGTAGTGGTGGGTGGAGTGGGTCCCGTGAGGGAGGTCACATCCAAGAGTGCAATTTTATATAAGCCAGAGAGAGAGTGATGAATTATCCTGTTTAGTGGAGCACAGATAACAGAGAAGGAGGCTGAGGTTGTCCCTGACTCAGGTTTCCTTACTCTGAGCGTTCTAAAAGATCACCTTTTACTGCCTTGTCCACAGCCGAACAGATAAATAACCCCATGCCTCTCCCCGAGGCTGGCTTATCATGAGGGTTTGAGTAAGCCTTGGTGGCTGGATCCAAATCCACACTCCCAGCCTCTCAGGATGTCCATCATGCCGTTCCATTCAGATCCTCATGCATCCTCAGGACTGAGCATGACCCCACCAGGGACTGTTCCATGAACCTCACACCATTTCCCATGGGAGATCTTCTGGGTGTTCTTCAGAGAGGCCTGCTACAGTCAGTGATGACCTCATGGGCTGCCGTGAGCGAAATGGTCAGAGAAGGTGTCCAACAATGAAAGGAGTTCCTTAGGTGTAGCAGGATCCTTCCAGACTTCAGATCCAGTTGTTGACCAGTAATTAATTCCATCACCTTGTGATAGTATTGACCCAGGCGAGGACTAGTGGTTGGGCATTGAGCAGACCAAACCTGCTGCCAAGAACCAAACCATCCCGCCTGTGCAGACAACAGCTCTCCCCACCTTCCCTGACCCCTCCTGGTTTCACACAAAGCAGAGGCAGCTTTAAAGCACTGTTTCTTTATTCCTATATGGGTCTAGAGGTGGGTGACAGTTGGTAGCAACATCCTGACCGTCATGTGAGAGATGAAGCATTCTAAGGTTTGTGCAGGAGCTGGTGTGAATGGATGGTGGTGGTTAAGACTCGAGAATGGTGGAAACGCTGCTGCTGGAAGCCCACAGCTCTGGTGGGTGACCCACTGAGCCAATAGGTCTCACCAGCTCCAGGATGTGCAAGCAGAGATAAATCAGTGAATCCAACTCATGGGGCTTCATGTACCTTCCTCTCCAGTCAAGTTCCAAGGCTGTGAAGGTATTTAGCCCAATCAATGGGAATCACTGAGCTAAATGCCTTTGAGTATTCTGGCCTAAGACCACAGTGCTTGTAGAAACATTTAAAGATGTGCTTCCCTGTCAGCATGTGGGGGTTTCCTGCACAGAGGAACTGCCTGACACTTTCTGCTTGGCACAATGATATCTGCTCATCCCTTCCCTGCAAGGAGAGCTGCCTGTGGGGGTCTTGGCTGCCCTATCTGCCTCCAAGCTGAGCCTACTCCTCCTGACACAGCATGAAACACCTGCATGAGGAGCAGGACTGCCTATAGGACACTTTGCCATGGGACACTTTCCCTGTTTAGGCCCCGCCACAGGGTGCCCAGAGAAGCTGTGGCTGCTCCTACATCCCTGGAAGTGTCCAAGGCCAGGTTGAATAGGACTTGGAACACCCTGGGATAGTAGAAGGTATCCCAGCCCATGGCAGGGGGTGGAACAATTTGGGCTTTAAGGTCTTGGCTGGAGGTGGAACTCTTCCCAAAGCAAGTATTCCATGCTTGCATAGAAATTAAAGCTCATAAATCAGTGGAGAAAAAAATCTTCTCTATGGAAATGGCCAGCTTGTTAGAAGGGAGCTAAAGGCTGCAGACGGTTTCAAGGGAGTCTTCCTGGCTGTCAAGAATGCACGAGGCAGCAGAGTTGTTTGGGTTGGGAGCACGAGTCAGATTTTTCTCCCGTCTTTTGAGGACAATGAAATATAACAGCTTTCCTTCCCCTCTGAGCAGCTCTGAGCAGCCTGAGCTGGGAGACAACAGCACAGATACCATCTCTGGAAATCATGAAGTGACTGAAGAATGGCTGAGGAGTTCTGAATAGCTAAATAAAGCCCTCTGTGTTTTCTTTAGCAAGTAAAGAAAATACATTTAGCATTTTAGTGTGACTTTTGGGGTCAAGGGGGAATCTCAAGTCCAAATACAACAAACTGGTGTGGAAATTACTGCCAAGAGTCTGATAGGCTGGGAGCTTGCCTCGAGGCTCAGATGAGAGAATACCACTCACAGAAGGCAGGCTGAGCCTGAGGTTTTGCTCAGATCAGGAGAATCTTGGACTTCCTAGAGGTGCTTGCTTTTAGAAGTTGAGTGTCCTTCAGCAGTCCACGGGAAGGGCAGGAACTGAGCTCTGGTGCTCCTGGAGAGGGAGAACACCCTGGGAATGGTGGCAGGTCTCGTGTCCAGCAGCACATCCAGGACACCAAGCACAGAGTCACTATTCTGCCATCTGCAAACTCTTCCCTGACACAAAACACATCTTCCCCTTGGGACTCTCAGGTCCTCTTCAGAACACCTGAAAATAAAGTGGTCCCAAACTATTCACCATGGGACAGCACCAAGAGGCTCCACCCAGCACCCAGCAAAGACCATGGCATCTGTGGCAACCTGTTACATCTTTGGTTTATGAAATTCTGCTGGGAAACAGGTCCGTAGCATGGAGTGGTGGATTAGGGTCACACAACACATTAAATGGAGAGTCAGGACCAAAATCACACCCAGGGACTGTGGAGGTGGAGGTCCATGGAGGCTAAAATTTTTTAAACTGCATTTTCTGATTCTCATCTTCTTGTTTTTGAAGAACCATTCTGCTCTAACCAGTCTTTTCCCCAAACAGGGACTTTCAGATTTCCTTCTGTGTGCCATGATGAGAGCAGCAGCAGCTGGGTCATGGAAACAACAGGGTCTCAGGGAGCACAAGAGCACTGGCTCCAGAGAGATGTGAGCTGGGAGGAACTAAAAGGTTAAATAAAGAAACAGGAAAAGAAGAATCTCTACTTCTCAGCTTCCTGATTTTGGATGCATTTACTGTTAGAATTGCCATCTCTACCCATCCCACTGAAAGTTCTAGCCTTTGTTTGGCTTGTGCTGTTAATTCCAGTGCTATAGTCTGAATAAAGTAAATATTAAAAATTCTAGCATCAAATACACATTCAATAGATTTTTGAAGAGGCTTCTTTGTTTGCTGAGGTAGTAAATGAATACCTACTTTAGGATATCCACCAGGTATGTCAGGCCTGGTTTCAGTTTCATTAACCCCATCTGTCTTCATCAGCCTAGGTGGAACCACCCTGCTACCATAAAGAGCAGAACAACACATCAGAAGCATCACATCTATTTCTTAAGCCAACAAGGGTACTGCTGGGGCATGAGAGGCTTTTTTTTAGCCAAAAATAGCTGGAAAAACAGACAAGATTTCAAGTGCACAAGGACTTCCTCTGCTTTTCTGGTATCACCACAGTTATCCTAATAAAAGCCATTACCTCTCTCTTCAGAATGGTCTTCATGACCAATGGTATTCCTGACATTCAGTCAAATGAAAAGGAGATTACAATAAATAGCATGTGTTTTTTGTCTTATTTTCTTCTGTTTCATTACGGTGTCTGCAAGAGGAGGGCACCAAGGATTTCCAGAGAGTTTCCTGTGCATCTCCTTGTGTAGAACCTCATCAGGAGCCCTTCTGCTCCCAGAGCCAGCCAGCACCCAACACTCCATGTCCCAGGGACCAGGGCACAGCCTCCCAAAGAGCCATGGCAAAGGATCCCCTGCATCTGCTCAGCTCACAGTCACTTCCATCCACCTCAAGTTTGGCTGCAGCAGCTGTCCTAAACCCCAACACATCTGCTGGCTTAAAAGCACCATAGCAAAGCAGCCTAAAAAACCAAAGCAATTGGTTTTAATAAGAATCTTGGCTTGTTTTGACAATGCACTGAATCTTCACGTTGGCACCATGAATGTTTTTTTAGGAAAATGTATGCATCTCTGCAGCGCTCAGCAACTAAATTCCCTCTTCTCTTCACAGAAAGGGTTTCCTGGCTATCCTCTTTCTGATGGATTCCAAGTCCCTTGCAGCTGTTTGTTGTCTGGGCTGGAAATGTTTTCACATGGAGCTGGGTGTGGCCCCTCTGTGTGCCATGTGTGGGCAGGGGCACAGGGCACAAGGGGCACTGTGCCCCCCATGATTCCCACCATGCTCCCAAAGTATGTGGGGCATGCAGGGACCCACGTGGAGCAGAGGTGTTTGCCACAGCCGGCTCCTGCTGCAGGCAGTAGCAAAACTCCCCGAGTTCAAAGGCAATTCATGCTCACTGAGCATTTTTCAGCAAGAAATCTGAGATTAAATAAACTGGAATCCTCTCAGAGGGAAAGCAGAAGGTGGAGGGCGAGGAGCTGGCTCTCAGCTGCACAGCACAGTCCCGGTGTACCTTGGAACTCTCCCACTTGAGGTGCACCTCAAACCCACGTCTGGCCAGGGCGTTTCACTTTGAGCCTGTTGGCAGCACTGTGGATTTTAGTGTGCCCATGCCACTGCTGCCAACCTGCTGCACACCCCAAAGGCACCTGAGCTGCTTTCTAGCCTTTTGTCCTAGGGGATTGCTGAGGGTGGGGTTTACAGTGGAGTCACACATTTTCTCTATTTTCATCTGTAAAAGGTGACCTGTTAGCTTGTCACCAACGGAAATACCCAGCTTTCTGTGAGTACAGGCACAACGCCCTGCCTCTCTGGAAAGAGGTGAGCTGTTCATTAGCAGAAGGCCACATGCCCGCCTTGTACTAAAGAAATAAGGCCCTGAGCACATTAGCAGCCCTGGACTAGCAGGTGACTCTGAGCGTTGCTTATTCAGGACTCAGAGCGCACAAAAAAATCCAACTGTTTGATGTTTTCCCCCTCCCTAACAACCCTGTGGGAAAAAAGGAAATATTTGGGTCACCCAGCTGACTGAAATGCCATTCCTACAGATGAGTGCTGTTTGTGCAGTCTCAGTGATGGAGCAGGCTGGAAATGGCTGTGCTGGGCACCCCCTACACCCAAGCCCCAGACAGCAGTTGAGGGCAGGTGAGCTGGGAGGTCTCATCCTGCAGGTGAGACCATTCCCCAGACCTGGGGTAAGATGTGTACTCAGCTTCCTGGCTGGGATTCACCATCACCAGGCTCCAAAAGGTGCTGGTGGTCCTGTAGATGTGTCCAGGGCATGGAGACCCCCACCCCAGGGTGTCTCAGAGCTTAACTCCATTGACTCCCTGAGACAGACATGTAACCCTACTCAGGATCTGGGCCCTGTGTGGTTTGGAAAATCCTGTTGGATACCATTCCTCATCTTTAGGTGACTAAATGCTTCTGAAATCCCATCCCAAACACCCTCAGAGGCTCTGGATAGCCTGCACATAAGTCTTTCCTGGGCTGCCCGGTTGAAAGGCACTGTGGCTTTGCTGGAAAAACTTTCCAGATTAGATCTGGCTTCGGCCTGACCTTGAAAAAGCTGGAGCTGAGAAGGCTGCAGTGGCAAATAGCACATCTTCTCTGCTGTAGACAAGAGGAGTCCAGGACAGATCTGAAAGCTTGAGAGACAGACATACAAGAGTGTTATGTCCTCCGTCTGAGAGCTGAATTCCAGGGAGGGTGGAAACAGCAATGTAGGACAGCTGTGAGTATGCTTAGTATTAATATCAAATATAATGGTAATTCAAAACAGAGCCTTTTGGTACAGATCTAAACTGCATGAGCCAAGTTATGAAATGGTATTAGCAGCTGGATCTGAGGAGCAGCTGAGACTAAGCTGGCCAGCAATTGCCATATGTCTCATCTGCAAAGAATATTTAAATAAGTAAACACAATGAGTTAATAAATACATGAAATAGCTTTGCAAGATAAGCACCTAGTGGTGTGGCAGGTTGTCAGAACGATCACATCCAGGGGAAGCCCTGAAAGAGAAAAATGTGTATGGTACAATGCTGGATATTTTTTGAGTATTCAATTGACTGAACAGCATAACCCAGAATGGCGAACATTTATTATGATCCTTATCTGCTGGCAGGTGAGAGGATCCTGTTGTCACTGCCAAAGCCTTAACTCATCTTGGAAACATAAGCTGAAACCTTTTAAACACCTTCTAGCTACATCCCTGTGTAGGCAGAAGGGACTATCATTTTAACAGTATCAAAGGTATAGAAAGTCATGCTGCTTTCCAGTAATTCCCCGACAACACCTAGGGGGTAAAACAAACCTGCTGGTGGTCTAATCGGAACCTGAGGAACAAAAAAATGCTAAACACTGATTCTGGGAAAGAAACTATTTCTTAAAAAACAAGCCAGACAGATCCAGTGTCCTGAATTCGTCTTAATTTGTGCGCGTATCTAAACATCTCCAGCGACAGCTTAACCTGCAGAGGATTTCAGGATCTGACCCAAGAGAAGCTCTTAAAAGAGCCACCAGAGTTCAGGGTTTTATTAAGAAATCTCTCCCTCTTGAACGGCAGATCGAGGGCTTGAACATGAGGTCAATGGCATCTAATTGCTCCACATCCACAGCTCCCAAACACATCCAGCCCCCTGAGCAGTTCATTCTGACTCTCAATCACATTCTTTTATTGACAGAGGAGGCAGAACATTAATTGCATACCAGGGACATTTTTGCACAGAATTTTTTTGTAATCTCAACATCTCCCTAGAAGATGTCAACAATTTGATACTAATAAGCTCTGGCAATGCATGGTACTATCAGTTTATCAGCCTCAGCTTTTTTTGCTTTGGGTGGTACAAAATGTTACTGAAAATTAACACTGCTATTAACAATAGGTGCTCAAAGTGATACTTGCAGTCATTTTAGAAAAGTTCAGAGCTGAAGTTAATTTTGATTCTCTAAACTAGATCACATAACACTGTTTTAATTTAGAACAGGACCTTCCTCCAGTGCTTGCATGGGTGGGTTCCAATAGGACTGACCATCTCAAAGATGCACAAACTGAATCCTCCTGAGTTCATTCTTGTTCACCCTCCTTTTATGGAGGACAGGATAAACTGGGTCCTTCAGTAGGATCAAACCACATCCGTTCAGGTTTCCTTTGGTTTATTTCCAACAAAATCCCTGTTTTAACATAAAGCAGCAGAGCCTCTCTCCATCAGATCTTCCAGCAGTGAGAAAGGTTTACTCCATGAGGGCAAAGAGCTATGTCAAGACCTGGTACATTAAAGTAGGTCTCACCAACTACCAATATCAGTTTTTCCTTGCCTCTTGTCCTGGTTCCTGAGCTCTTTAATGAACAAAGTTCAATTTTATAGATGCTGGTTGTGAAGGGTAACAGATGAAATGGTTGTGACGCTTGGAGGATAAATGCTTTAGGATCCAGTCTGAGTAGCAGAAGCTGCACAAATAAACTCATTTGCCACCCCAGCACCCTCTCCCCATTTTGCTCCCTCATGGGCAGCTGCTCATCTGCTAGGCAGAGTAGCTCTGCACCATGGGGCTGTGCTTGGTTTCACTACACCTTCCCACCTCTCTGAGCCCTGAGCCAATAACACAAAGGCTCCGTAGACCCAACAACAGCCCTCAAAGCTAATTTGCACTTTCACAACCCGGTCTGAAGTTGCAAAGCACGTTGAGGGAGTTAGTTAGTGATACAGACAGGTATAAAATCTATGCAAGTGCATGAAACAGAGGAGTCAAATGGCTTGAACCAACCAGACGGAGCAGTCAGGCCAAGAGCACAAACACAGAAATATGATGGGTATGAAATCATTGGGAGCCAATCACTGCACTCCAACTTCTAAAGCAATTTCATAATTGAGTAATGGGACACAGCAGGGTCTGAACTATTGTGTATCATAATCTGAATGGAATGCTGTGAGAAGGCTGGAGCAATCTGATCGCACTGAGCCCTCGCTCCCCAGAAATGCCTTTGACATATTTCCTTCAAGCGCAGAACGAGAGCGGAGTAACTGCTTGTTAATGACACCCTGATGGGCTGTCTGCAGCACTGAAACTGAGATAGGATAGATTGGAAAGCATGTGTCTCTCCTTGGCTGGAGTTAACATAGCAGCCCCCACAGACTGCCCACCCACTGCATCCTTAATCGCCGGCGTGCCTGTACAATCAACAGTTTCACTTCACTACATATTTCCTCCCCCAGAACCTTGCTTATAAAATAAGCGGCACTGATACTCTGAGATGATCCCATGCCAGCCTCCTGTCATGGCACAGAGCTCCTGCTCCACACTGGCCAACCCATGGCTATCTGCACTGCTGTGTAGGCTGGGCTCTGCTCCTTTCCCAGTTTCCAGTCCCTCCTTGGATATGTGTGCACTGACTCCACCAAGAAAATATCACCTCTTTCCACTTTAAAAGATCACCCATTCTACTTCCTTTTCACCCCTTCTCTCTGCTCTGCTTGCAGAGAACCCTGGAAGGAGAAAAAATCTGGGCTCTGGAAGAGTTTGACAGTGATAGAGTAGGGATGGGTTTGGCTCTGGACTCCCGGAGGTGCAGGGAGAAGCAGGGCAAACCCTCAGCCTGCTGTTAGACAAAGACTGGAACACATCTTTCTTGTTCAGATCTCTTTCCTAGATGTGTTCCACCGAGCAAAGGGCTGTTCTGAGGCAGCAGACCTTATCCTGGTTCCTGAGCCCCAGGCCAGCTGGAATCACAGTGTGACAGACAGAGGGTGCAGCTTTCTGGGGAGCAGGGAACAAGCTTTGCTGGAGTAAACTGAGTGGGTGCAGCAGCTGTGGCAGTTTGCATCAAGAGGGAAAACTGGGAGAGTCCTGCAAAAATCAGGAAGTGTAATCATGGTGGGGACGAGACTCACAGCCAAACCTCAGAGGTGACACAAAGCTCAGAACCAGAGGAGACTTGTGCAACCCATTGAAATAGGCACTGAACCTTTTTGGGTTGCAAGAGACCCTCTTTTCTCCCTCAGAGAGCTGTTTGTTGCTTCAGTGCTTAGTCTGTTTCAAGGAGCGCCTTTGAGCACTCTTGCTCTTGGCCAGCATTTCCACACTATAAGAACACATCAAATGTTGCTGCAGTTGGTCTGTGGTCTCCAAGGACCCTGACATGCTCCATCAGCCAAAGCCCCAGCAGAGAAAAAGGGGAATGAGGGAGATTTTCAGAGCTGAAGTGCTCCTGGGAACAGTCAAAGAAATTCACTTTGCAGAACCAGATTCCCATAGGTCCCTGAAGATACAAGAAAGCTCCATCAGGGAGTTCATAAATGAGTTTCTAGGCCTGGAAACTGATGACGGCACACCTGGGACTGGGTGTCCCAGGAGCTCCACTCCCAGCAGCCCACTGTGACATGTGGCACCCGTGACCCACACGGACTGGGAGGTGCTGGGGCAGAGACGGGCAGCTGGGTATCGCCAGGGGTCAGGAGTCAGGAACAGAGGCAGCAATGAGAGCTGGAGTGGGCAAACCAACACAAGAGGATGAAAAGAAAGTGGGAATTGGGCTCAGAAACTGGAATGGCACTGTCAGAAAATTAATCCCACATAATTCTAGCCCTTTAAATACCAGCTGGATTCTCTCCTCTGCCCAAGAGCTGTTTTCATAAAACCCCTTAAGAAATCCCTTGCTAAATTCTGCGCTTCCAAAGATCCTGAGGAGAGGAGCCTGAGCTCTCTCAGGCTTTTTTGCCAGAAGAGTTACTGGACAGGTTTGCTCCATGAACTGACAAATGTTAAGCCAATATTGAAGAGTCTCAGTAAGCACAATAGATACCTATGGCCAGGTGCAAACATGGAGAAACTATCCCTGAACATTCCTGTCCAGATGAGGAGGTTCCACTCCATGGACCTTCCAGGCAGTGCCAATAGGAAAGCTCCCTAGGTTTTAGAGGGATTTAATCAGGCCCATGTGGGCTGTGTGCATACATGCAAGGCAGCCTGGACATGGACTATCAAACACTAACAACAAACTACTCACTAATAAGCTACAGACCAAGATTTCCTTTCTTTTTAGAGATTATTTTTTAAAAAAACCTTCCAGATAACAAGTTTCTCTGGGAAAAATCCAACCTTTTCATATAGACAACTCACATTTGGGGAAAAAAAGGCAGAATTGCTATTTAAATAGTTCATTACAAATTACCCACATATTTATTGCTACCAGTGGTGCTTTTTGCGTATCTGGAGCTGTGGAAAAGTTAGGGTCACCTTAGAGAGAAGGGAAGGGTCTCTAAAAGCAGCCCTGGGGCATCAAGCCAAATGAGGCTGGTAATGGGACCTCCTGACGTGGCATTTGTCACATGTGCACCAAAAATCTCCTTCTTAGCCCAGCAGATGTTTGTCTGCCCAACTCTAACCTTCAATCAACATAAAAAGGCAATCAGAAGTCATCCAAGATGTTCCCAGAAAATCAACATAAAAATTAAAAAAAAAAAAAAAAAAGAGCACCTGTTTATTGAGAGCTTCCCAAGGGTCAGCAGAAGTAAAACAATAGAACTTTACTGCAAACCAGAGCTTTCTGGGTTTCCCTCTTGCAGTGTGAGTTGTGTGTGAGGAATGTCTCCACGTGTCCCACCTTTGTTCACTGTCCATATCCAAGGGCTGTCACTGGCAGGTAACAGCTTTTATCCCCCCCTCCAGGTGCTGAGCCCATGTCCCACCCTGAGGCGGTGCCAAGCCCCAGCACAAACATGCCCTGACCTCCCTGGGCTTACAGCACTCCAGAGACTTGGCATTTCACAAAACAACATGGCTCGTGTCACTGCAGAGTTGTATTACACCTTCTTCAGGCATTCAGAGAAGGTCTTATCTCCTGCCATGAACCTGTCACACACATTTTCCAGCTGTGAAACTCTTCAGACAAATCCTCTGTTGATGCCTTAATTTGTGCTTTTAGAATAAAAGCTAAACACAGTTAGAGGGGAACAAGGGGTTTACTTTGGTATTTACTAAGGATCTTTAGAGTGCATCATATCCAGGGGAGATGCACCTCTGGCGAATGCACTGGCAAAATGTTCTGGCAAAAAATGCTTCTCTGCAGTGGTCTGTGTATACAATTATAGAACTTTGCACATTAACATATCTATCATATATTCCTCAATGGAAGGCTCAAGAGAAGCCCCCTGTTGAGGAATGTCTCCCCCCTTCATGGGTCTATCTAGTTTATAAAATGTGTTCTGGAGAGGACTTTGGTGTCTGGGGCGTTTTGACTTTTAACTCTGATATTTAGTTTTTTGACTTAACAGAATTTTGGGTTTAAGGTAGCTATCAGGTTTAGGGAACGATTAGTCTGTGGGTTAAAAGTGTTAGGGATACATAGAAGTTGTATAAAAGTGTACATGAAGAGGGATATATGAAAAAACAAAAATCATAATGGCATCACTGTTGTGTGATTGTCTGAATGCACAACACTTGAGGAAATCACAGAGTGGGAGGATATTTTGCATCTCTTGCCTTCCTACCTTTTCCCAGTGTAGCCATGGTCAGACTGGACCATGGCAGCTGCAGCTCCTCAGGTTGGGTTATCCGGCTGAGTTTTCCACCTAGAGACAAAGCAGAACATGGTTATGTACCCAAAGCCAGGGCACACATTTTCCTGACTGACAGCTCTTCTTAAGTGTTAAATTATTGCTATTTTTTAGCACTTCAAGAATATATGTTGACTGGTTTTCAAGGAATTACTGGAAGTGAGGCAGTTGTGGAACCCAGTATGTTTGTTTCCTCTTGCTCTGAAGCTGACCACAGAACAAAGTGGGCTTTCAGACCTAGCAGATGGTTAAGATTCATGTGCCATGAATGCACATGAAATCACTTTAGAGGGGATCAAGTGTCAGTTTTAACCAGCAGCTCCTCAGGTCTGATGCTCTCCTTTGGCAGAAGCCCCTCCAGCAGAAGACACGAGCACATGTTCCAGGAGATCTGTTCCAGAGAATGGCTCCTCTCGCTATATTCCTCTTGCTTACATCTGCTTGGAATTTAAAGGAATTTAGAGGCTGATTTAGGATCTGACTCTGGCTCCTGGCGAAGGCACCCTGACTCGTCAGTCTCTGCAATGGCTGCTGTGAGAAGCCTTGATAGCAACTTGGGTTGTGTTCACTCTCCAGAGCCAGCGCCTGATGTGGGGCCATCTGGACACCCCCAAGGTGCCACACGCTTTTGTTCCTGTCCAGTCCAGCTTCCTGCTCCATGAAAATGGTGCTTGGTGAGTGGCTGCTCAAGCGCTGGGGGTTTGACCCTCATGTCTCCAGCCCTCCTCAGCAGTGACATGGTCTGCTCATCAGCTGTTGACTCAGTTTGCAATAGAGCCAGCTGAAAATTTTTCAAAAGAGCAATTCTCATCCAGTAAAGTCTATTTAAAAATCAAAATATTTCTCGGCAGTTTGTCAATTTCAATGAAATTTTACACCAGGAGAATGTCAAAACACAGTGTTTCATCACCGTGGTGCTGGTTCTTCTCAATGGCATTGATGTGCTTCATTTCATTGTGGTCTTTTTGCTTCCACTGCTGCACATAGCTGCGTATTGACTCAAACCTTCTAGAGATTTTAGATTTTCCACTGCCTAATGTCTTAGTTTTTCCTGGTTTTGTATAATAGGAAAGTAGGAACAAACCATTTAAATAAGGCTTTCTTTTCTGAACAGTTCCTAAATTTACATTTTGTGGGAAACTTCCAAATTTCACCTTTTTTATCTTGATTCAATAAGGAAAGGAACTTGGGGAGTGTCAGAGCTTCCCCTACAGTGGAAATTCTTCCCATTAACACCCAGCCTCACCCAGCTGCAACCCTTGGGTATGTGGGAAGGTCCAGGGTAGATCTTCTTCCCAAGCCCAGCAACAGCCAGAGAACACAACTGGCAGATCAACCCTTTGTGAATCATCACAGCTCTGATGGAGCCTGTCCTCCATGCAAGGAAAATGTACCTCAGCAACAGAAATAAGATTTTTAATCAAATCAAATCCAGCTTGAAATATTTATATACTGTTCTGGGAAGAAGAATTGTAGTGGAACAAATCCTCAGAGTTATTTTACTCCTAAGATGGGAAGAAGAAAAGAAAATCTGAATGCAGTTTGACCAAAAATGAGGGAGATGACACATGAATGTGAAGAAACTGCGGCCACTGAAGTAATAACACCACATGACACTGGAGAGCTTCCCCACAGGCTGAGGAGCTGGAACCCACACCAGATACCTCCAAAACCAGAGGAAACACTTCCTGGTGTAAGTCACACCATAAGTGCTTGTGAAACACGAGACCACTCAGTGCAGAGCGTCAGAGCTGCGTCAGGTTCAGCCACTCCCAGAGCAGCACTCTTGGGAGAGAGATGCTCCATTCCTTCTGAATTCCTTCCCTGTGACTGCTGGAGCTCATCTGCCCCCTGCCTGAGCCCTGTTTCAGATGTGCAGCTCCTTGCTGTGTGTTTGGTGACAACCTGGCAGGGCAGGGCAGGGCAGGATGCAGAGGGTGAGTGACCATACAGACACCATGGGGTGACAGTCATCTGCAGATAGACAGAGGAGGCATGAGCTGGCAGGAGGAGACATGATCCAAACCAGTGGTTCCACACTTCTCTAGAGGAGACATCCCAGAAATCCAGTAGCAACCAGGGAAATGTTTGCCTTAGAAAAAGCTTCGATCCTGTTCCAGGGGCTGTTTCTAAGATACCTGTAAATGACTTCACCTCTCCAAGGCAAACCAAGGGTTACAGTCCTAGCAGGCAAAAACCTGGCCTGTAAGACAATTTAAAGGATCATCCAGCTCCAGGTTGATCTTGACCAAATTTTTCCAGTTCCTTCAGCCTTTGCTCCTACAGAACTCTGTTGCACCTCATCTGGTTACAGCCTTTGGATCCCAGTCAAGAGGAACATGTCCAGTCTGTGACCTGCTCTTCACTTCCCTCCAGCCCTTTCCCCTTGACATTCAACTGGAGCTGAGTCCAGTTGCAAAATGACCACACTCCCAACACAAAGCAGGGGCAGTGAGTTTTCTGTCTCATGGGTGCCCACCTCCAGCCAGAGGGTTACAAACGGCAAGGTTAGATCATAAGTAAGACAGGGTGGGAACTTCCTAGCAAAGCGAGGAAGCCTCTCAGGGCAATCTCAGTGCAAATAAACAAATAATATATTTCAAATGTGACTGATGTGGAGTCCCAAATATTTGAGGCTGGCTACCCTCAAGCAGAGCCCTGAGGACTAGAGGCCCCTCTGAAATGCTGTGATTAGAGTGCAGTAACTGTGTACAAGGAGAGAGTAAAGTGACAGAGCCGGGCTGTGGTTTTGCAGCTGCACTGGCCTGGGCAATGAAATCAGGCCCAGACAGGAAGCAGTTTTCCTCAACAGTAAGCTGCTATTTTTACCCATCTCAGTTCTCCAATCAAAGAGACATTTGGAGTAATTTCTGCTGTCTGTCATGACAGCACCAATGTCTGGAGGTGTCTCCTTGCCCACAGTGGGGCTGAGCAATGGGCACTGCTGGCTCCCCTCTCTATCAGCATCTCTCTGCTATCTCAACTCCCTCTGATCATCTCAACATCCCCCTGGTCATCAGCGTTGCCCCCACCGGTCAGACCACTCAGGTCTGAACCCCAGGGGCTGCATCTGCCCTGTGTAAGAGGAGCAAGTTGGATTTCCCATGGATCAAGCAGCCCAGGGTGAGCACAGGAGGCTGCAGCAGCCTCACCAGCTGCTGCACCACCCAACACACAGCGTTAACCTCCAGGAATTACAGAGAAGGAGCTGCAGGGCATGATGTGTCCATTGCTTTCCTATCTCAGCTGCTATGTGAGGATCTCATGTTGCTATTTATACTCAGAGGTGATGGTTTCCTTTAGCTCCTGTGTGTGCTGGCCCTGGTCACAGTCCTGGCTCCCACCTTGTGGGCTGCAGCTGGCCTGGGCAGTGCAGGCAGCTCCATCTGCCACTTTGTGCAAGGTGACGGCTCTGTTTATTCCCCATTTCTCCTTCTCCCCACCCCACAGCAGCGATGTGGACTGAGGGAGTGGCAGCACTTCCCAAATCCCAGAGCAATAGATCTGGAGTGAAGTCACAAATAACTGCTGCTTCATAGGAATGAGCTGGAAAATAGAGCTAGGAAGGGGGAACAAGCTGTTTATGCCAGAACTGCTGACATCCAGTAACACCAAAAAGCAATGAGGAGGAACATTACTGGCCCCTTCTCCAATGGCTGATTTTCCCTCAATTTCAGTGCTTGGCTGTGGGAAATCTGAGCTCAGCTGGAATAAGGTGGAGTGAGACGGGCAGGGGTTTTCAGCTCTGGCAGGAAGGAGCCCCTGGCCTCAAGTCCCACCGAGGGCTGAGTCAGCTCCCTCCCCATCTCTGCTGCCCTCCTCCCCACCAGGCACCATTCTTTCAGCTCTTTGACTGATGTCTGTGCACACGCAGTGACCAGAACAACCCATCACACCACCCTGCCACTGCCACTGTCCTTGTCAGCAGATGTTTAATGGCAGAAAATGCTCTGACCTCCAGCTCTCTCTAAAGCTCCAGTCCCAGCACTGTCTCCCCTGCTCACTGAGGACCCTGCCACACTGCACAAACTAGGAAGATGAAGACTAGACTTAATGAAAACATATAAATTAACGTATGCCTCCTAGGGGAGTTGTTAGGCTCAGCTTATTAGTGGTTTAAAGTATATCTAGTGCTCTAAGTTATTTGTTTGTTTGTATTTTTGCAGCTGTCCTTAGTTTTCTTAGGTCAAGTAGAGGTGTGAGGTCCAAAATAGCATTGAGATGGCTGAGCTTATGTTTCCAGCCCCGAAAAAACAAGGAAATGATTAAAAAAAAAAAAAAAAAAAAAAAAAAAAAAAAAAAGCGCCTTGTGAGAAAGATTTCACTCTAAAACTCTTTGCAAACAACACACACAACAGCGTGGAAATGCAGGAGCCTCTGCTCCCTGGGAAGGGGAGCTGCTGCCAGCTACTTTGGGAGGAGAAGTAGAGTCTTGGTGGCCTGGGGAGGAATTTTGGCCACAGATAGCAGAGTAAGAGAAGTCACTGGCTCTCTGCTCTCTGAGCATTGCAGCTCAGCTGGGCGGCTGATGTGGAGTCAGAGAAGCCCGTCCGTTCAACCCCACCAGTCACTGCCACCGAAATGCTGCTCTGCTTGCACAAGTTCTCACAGCTCCCTGGAAGCAGCCCCAGACCCTACAGTGCCTCTCTTAAGCAGAGGCACTTCAGCCCAGGCTCATTCTCCAGGTACAAAGCGGGTGCATATTCCCAAAACACAGGGACTACATCGGGCTGTGGGGAGCAGCTGTTCCTCAAGGGAGCTGCTGTGCCCCCATGACCCTGCCCTCAGAAACAAAGAGGTGCTTGAAGGAGACCTGTCCTGTTTTAAAGTGCTCCTCTCTTTTGCAGCTGAGCCCAGCTTAGAAGTGCAAAGGAATAAGTAAGGTTTAGAAGTCTCAAAAAATGAAACAGAAGTGCTGTCACCCCTCACTGGAATGCACTGAGCCCAGCAGCTCCTGCACCTCCCTGTGCAGGCTCTGAAGGAGAGATCTGATTTTTCCTCCAGCTGGCAGGGTTGGAGCAGACCTGCACACCTGCATCCTGAGGTGGACAAACATTGAACTGAGGTTGAAGATTCCCATTTCTGGAGGAAGCAGAGCCAGATCTCCAACGGGCTGGATCTCATTTGGTGACAACATCATTGGTTTGAGATCTGCTGGAGGAGAGGCAGCACTGAGGGGATGCAGGGCAGCATGAAGGTGGTGTGCTGAGGGCAGGACAGCACATTCACCTTTGGATGACGTAAAATCAGACTGAGGGTCCAGGCAAAGCCTGCAAACTAACAGAGACCCTCCATGAGGACCTCTCCACTTGCTTTGGTTAACTCCATCAGGGGTGTGCCATCATTTTTAAGCAAAGAAACTCCACTAAAAATAACTGACACCTCAGCTCGTGATGGGCTCTCCATTCCTGGGTATAAACACTTCTGGGAGGTGACAGAAGAACAAGCCATCAAGCAACACTCTGATGGAAACCTTATCCCTGAATTTTGCCCTGAGCACAGCAGGAATTACTGCTCAGTGTCCTACCTTTGAGAAGAGGTCAGGGCGAGTCTTCCCAAGAGATTCCCCTCTTTCTACAGCAGTCATTAACTGTAACCCTCTTTGCCATCAAGAGAAAAAATGCCTCTTTAGAGCCTCAGAGGGAAAAGCAGAGGGTTTACCACAGTGTCCAGTGATGGGGTGACTTTTTGAGCAACACTGAAGCTCTTGGTCTGTCCTTTCCATTTAACAGCAGCCTCTTAACAAGCAAACCCCTTCTTTCCCCTGGCACTCCTGTCCCCACTTCCACCTCACAAATTTAATTTTAAAAGTTGCTAACAGTGGGTTCAGCCCAGGCAAAACTATGACTCTATGAAAGCCACCAGGATTCCCATTCTCTTTGGTGGAGCCAGAATCCCACCAGCCAGATTTTGGATGGGCAAGAAGAGGTTCACTCTCAAGTAGGAGAGATGCAAGAGGCTGCAGGAGGAGCTAAAGGAGACCTCAGGTGAGGCTGCACAGCCAGGCAAGGGGCTGAGGCCCTTTCCAGCAGGCAGGATGGAAGCTGGGGCAGCCTTATCTCACACTGCTCAAACTCAAGCCCATTCCAGGAAAGTTTTGTTGTTTTGATCCTTCTTTGAGGGAATGAGCTCAGATGAAACTGAAGCAGGTGCTAATTAAAACCAGGACTATTCTTCAAACTGGGTTTTTAATTACTGTAAATATATGTCAAGGAAAGTTGCAAAGAAAAATAGTAATTTCTTGTGCTACCTGCCATTTTCACTTGATTACCATCACACTTTTCTGTAGAGCAAAAACATCAGTCCTTCATAACAAACTCCTCTCTTGGGGGCTAGTGTGAACTGAGAGCTGTGAGGCCCTGCCATAGGTTCCAAAACTAGCAGCATAATGTCTGTAACAGACATGCTACCTAATTAAATTGTTAGGGAACAGGCTTTTATATCTTTAACACCTAATTTACTATTGTTTCTTTGAAAGTGTTTGGCTTCCCTGTGGTTTTTTGGGCCTCCCTTCTCAGTTTTACGACGGCTTTTAAGTTTTTCGTGTGTGTTTCTACTAAATACCCTTTTTGGAAGTTTTGTTAGGGTCCCGGCTTGAGTCAGACTGAGGGAAGCAGGGGCCTATTTTACTGTTGTTCATGCCGGGTCAGCTACCACTACCGTGCTAATTATGTAATTACCCTATTTTAATAGCCATTGTACACTACTTTATTGCTAACAAATCTGATTTCCTCTTTCTTTGGTCACTGATCGAACATTAAAGGCACAGGGACACACACAAACATTATATAGCTCTATAAACCTCAGCACCAGAGCTGGCAGGGCTCTAACCACAAACAAGCATCTTCAAGGCAGCAGATTTAGCCAAATCTATTCCACACTAATGACAACATAATTCTTGCTTACTGAGAAGACACAAAATTGAATTCGTTTCTCAGGAACCAAGTGCTCCACAGCTGTTACTCAGTGAGTGTAAAATATGCTCACCACAAAAATCAGGGGCTATACCTGAGATGTTTGGAGTGTGCTGTACCAGAAATGAGTAATGACTGTGTTAATCAGCTACTTCCTCCCTTATATTAAAAAAAAAAAAAAAAAAAAAAAAAAAAAAAAAAAAAAAAAAAAAGAAAAGAAAAGAAAAGAAAAGAAAAGAAAAGAAAAGAAAAGAAAAGAAAAGAAAAGAAAAGAAAAGAAAAGAAAAGAAAAGAAAAGAAAATTTGCCCCAGGGAGGTGGGAGAACATATGTTCCAAAATATTCCTGAATTTTGCACAGTCATTCAGAGCCCATGGCTGACAGGACAAGGTAGGGTACTCAGGGATATCAAAATGCAATGGGGCAAGATGAAAAGGGGAAATGTTACCCAGCATCTCCCTCATGAAATTCCATTGTAATAGCAAAACCCTATTTTTCTCCTTTCCTTGTTTTCCCCCACAGCCAGCCCCAGGTCTCATCCCCAGTTTATCTGAAGGAGAGCCAGTCTTCAGGCAGGTGAAACACACATTAAATTCAGCTGGACTTTCAGCCATAAATCATCGTGCCTGCTCCTTTCCATTGACACTGATGGGCCCCAGTGCCCTCCTCTGCACCAGGAGGACCCCTACAAACAGCAGCAAGCTCTGACGCTTCACATTCCTCCTTAAATCCATCCCTTGCCAGCATATCCACCAAAAAATTGACAGGAAGAAGCATTACATTAGGCTGCTGGTGTGCTAAGACCACTGTCTATCATAGTGAGCAATATTGGCTCGACTCTCCCTGCGCTCGCTCTCTGTCTGCACCCATCTGCTGCCTTTCCTCTCCTGCTCGTCACTGGGTCAAGGACAAAAGCTTTGGGATGCTGGGAGGGTACCAGTGAAGGCAGAGAGGCACATACATTGTATATGTACATATATACATGTACATGTATATGTATGTATATATATATATGTATGTATATGTGTATGTGTGTGTATAATGAGTGTGTGACTGTATGTGTGTGTCTACATATCTATAGGCATGTGTATGTATTTATTTCTATATTTATCGGTATCATTTATATCTATACCATGCATCAAAAGCGGTGTGGGCAGCAGGGGAGGGGGGGATTCTGCTCTTGTACCCCTGTGCTCAGGTGAGAGCCCACCTGCAGAGCTGCCCCAGCCCTGGGGCCCAGCACAGCAAGGAGCTGGAGCTGCTGCAGCCAGGCCAGAGGAGGCAGCAGGAGGAGCAGAGGGATGGAGCAGCTCTGCTGGGAGGAAAGGCTGCCACAGCTGCCATTGTTCAGCCTGGAGAGGAGAAGCTTTGGCCTGAGCTCAGTGTGGCCTTGCAGGGCCTGAAGGAGCTGCAGGAAACATGGAGAGAGACTGGGGACAAGGGATGGAGGGACAGGACACAGGGAATGGCTTCCCACTGCCAGAGGGCAGGGCTGGATGGGATATTGGGAAGGAATTGTTCCCTGTGAGGCTGGAGGGCCCTGGCACAGGGTGCCCAGAGAAGCTGTGGCTGCCCCTGGATCCCTGGCAGTGCCCAAGGCCAGGCTGGACAGGGCTGGGAGCAGCCTGGGACAGTGGGAGGTGTCCCTGCCCATGGCAGGGGATTGGAATGAGGTAATCTTTGAGGTCCTTTCCAACCCAAAACATTTTGTGATTCTATGATTCCAGGACTCTGGACTAGTCCAGAAGACCAGCATTCCATCCATTGACTGAGATCCACCTGCAGCCGCTGCCTTTCAGACCCCTCTTTCACTTCCCAGCCAGGCTTTTAGGATGTCCTTTAGAAGAGTCTAAACCTTATCAGTTGGTCACAGGATGTGCTCCTCAGGCTGTGTGGATGTCAGGTCTCTGAGTGCAGACACCATGCATAAGCACCATTTCCCAGCTTCTGCCTCCCACCCTGAAGGAGTTAAGCAGAATTTACAGCATTTTTAACTTATATTACTCACTTGTATTGAATTACTCTTGGATCAGATATTAAATGGAGATTTTCCATATAATATCTGTCACAGATGGAAAAAAATCCATCATCTATGGATGAGTGTAATCCATTCATTGGTTTACGGATACAGCCCTCTCCAGGGATTGTCAGAAATAAACACGATGTCCCTGTTTGCTGGATTTTTGCATTTGGATTGCTGAGCTAGCTGAAAAAATGTGTGAAATCGCATGAAAGCCGACAGCTCCCTATTGACTCGGCATACGAACAAGCTCCCATGTGTTATTTATTCCAGCAAGCCCGTGGACTGTGGCGTGTACATGAAATGCAAGCCCTCTCTGAAATTCGAGGGGATAATAATCAATAATGCTTTGTTTGGAACGCAGCTTTCATCTGCAGAGCCCAGAGCGGTGGCACGGAGCTGGGGGGGAAGGGAGGGGCAGATGAACAGACCTTTGCTCAGAAGACAGAGCTGGAATCTGTCCCTCCACCCTGCAAACTCCAGGGACAAGCTGCCTGCTGACAAGGCACCTTTGGCATCTCAAACATGCTAAATCCATTGATTTTTGTTTGTTTGCTTGTTTTTTAACAAAGCAGTCTATGCCAGAGCAGCTTTCCAGTTACCTGCAAGGATGATCTGCAGAGTTTAAAAACTACTTGTTCTTTTGGGAATTCCTTGGAGACATTGGGGATATCAGTGTGCCCAAAGCAAGGGTACAGCAAGGTGGAAAAACCAAGCCTATCTCCAGCGCTTGCTTTGATTCCTGAACATGGGATTTGCTGCAGCATCCTCTTGCCAGACTGGTGCCACTGTGTCCCTGCAGGTCACCCCAGACAGGCTCAGCCTACTCCTTTGGCAGCGCTGGCCCGTGGTGAGCAGCGTGGCACAGCTCCAGGACAGCATCACCCTCACCACACAGCTACCACTCGCTCAGGGATAATTAGTATTTCCCCCATCTGCTAGCTGAGCTCAGGGAGGGGAGGCAGGGGAGCGCTGCCAGGGTGTGCTTAACTCTTCCATCTTCAGGCGTTTCGCTGCCGCTCCCACTCCCAGGCTCGTGGCAATCTCAACTGGAGACTCAGGAAACCTGGGAAAGGTGACTGGATCCTGCCTCCCACCTGAGCTTCCAAGGGGCTGTGGAAAAGGGAAGGGTCCATCCTGCTCCTGTGGGGGCCATCACCCAATCCCTGCGATTCCCCGTGTGTGGCAAAGCATGTTCTGCTGTGCCCAGCACGGGCAGCGTCCAGGGGAGCAAGTTTGGGTTCCTCAGCTGCAAACCCCTCCCCAGGCAAATTAGGGGACACTGTGCCCGGGACAGTGTGTGGGCACCACTTGGAATGGGGCCCTGGCGTCCAGCAGACAAAGAAGGATGTTAACAACTGCAGCCCAAAGGCAGATGCAGGATTAGTGCTGCTCCTGGCAGAAGACTCCTTTCCTGCATTAAAGTCAACACATCACCCAACACTTACTTTCCACCTTTCCTGGGCTGGCCAGAGAGTTCCCTTTCAAAGGTTAATGCCTTCTCCTCCCCCGACACCCTGAAAGAAACAGGATATTTCCTAGCTAATTTGTATGTGTCTAATTGTCATATCAACAAAGCAAAGTCATGATTTGAGGCTTTTTCGGCTTTGCTTTCTTTCTCACCACATTCCTGCTCTTACTGAAGCTGTTTCCATTCCTCCACTCCTTTCCCAGATTTCAGTATCCACAGGTTTCTGGGTTAACAACAAAATAACACAGGCTGGAACCCGTTCAGATTACTTTTTTTTTATTAATTATTTTATTTTCTCACTTGGAAAACCTTTTCCCCTCTCCTTCACCCTCCCTGCCAGGGAGTTCAAAGGGACATGTTCGCAAACAGGGGCAGGGCAGCTCTCTCCACACCCACACTTGCCACCTTGAGGGAGGGAGCGGCATGAAAACTCGCTGGTGAACATTTGTGCAAATATTCATTTGGCATCTGCTAATGTCAAGTCTGGCTGGATTGGGGCTCGGAGCTGCAGAAAAGCATAAATGAGTCAGGGAGACAGCAAAAGCCGAGCTCTTCGTTATGCAAACAGGAGCCTCTCACAGCAGCTCTTGTGCACAGAGAAGGGACTCCTACTCCTCATAATTTCTGTTGGTTTTGTGCTGCCCTTTGGTTACGATGACTTTTCTCCTGCAAAGCCCCTGGTGTGCTAAATGCTGCTGCAGCAGCACCAGAAGCAGCAGCAGCAGCAGGAGGTGGCTGCTCTCACTCCTGCCCTCATGACTGTTCTGCTTTATTGCTTTTACTGCCACAAAACCCTCTCAGGACTGAGTTCCTGGGATGTACATGGAGCTCCACAAGCCTTTGGTCCTGCCAGCTCCCTGGCTAAGGCAAATGAAGCTGAGCAGGTAACGACAAAGGGAAGGCTTCCTGCCAGCAGAAGCAAAATGCTGAAAAAAGTGCAAATAACCCACTCAGCCAACATTAATGGGGCAGCCACAGCTGGGGCGTGTGGCTCATTAGCAAAGTGTCCACATGTAATACCAGAGCCAGGCCTAAAGGTTGGAGTCAGTTCTCATTCACTTACTTGGTGACAAACCTTCCCTGAAATCATCAGGACCTCATGGGGCACAGCTGAGCTCCCACAGCCACAGGAGGGGTTTCACTTCAGGAACTTTTTCCCTCCCTTGTAAATTCAGCAGCACCAATGCTGTGGCTCATGGACCACACAATCTATAATTTAGAGTAAATTAAACAAGGAGAAGGATTGCTTCCTGGAAGTGATGAGCACATGGATCTTGGGAGGGACGTCACAGCACACCTTGCTCTGGGGCTTCGGATACAAACTGGTCACAAACACTTGGATGGCAAGAGCTGGATTGGCCATGTCAACACAGCCTTGATGCACCCAACACCTGACCTCCTCCCTTGTACGCTGCTCTGGCTCAGTGCTGCCCTGCCAGGAGTGACAGAGGGCAGTGGGCAGGAGGAGAGGGCCTGGCACTGCACTGTTAGCCATGGGAAAATTCAGCATTGCCATTTCAAAACTCATGAACTGAATAATCAATGTCAGACCTGACTGGAGATCTCCACACATTCACAGATAAGCAAAAATTTTGCATTGAAGGAAGCCTATATTTCTGTCAAAAGCAGAAAACCTGGGACCTGAAATGCATTCTTTTCACATTTCAATATTTCTAGACTTTGTTTCTAGTCTGGAAGAAGACAAAGAACTTTCCAAGGAAAAAAACCTGGTTAAAAAATGCAAAACTTAATCCTTTTCATTTAGCTGTACTTTTCAAGGCACAAAGGACAAAATTCCGTGTCATTTCACCAGACCCCTAACTGATTCCTGATTTAATGTTTAGTCCTTGTTCAATCATTCCAGTCCAACCCCAGGTTCAGCATGGCCTAGGTGAAGGTATCCCTGAGGTGGTGCCAGGACCAGGCTCAGGTGAGGGTTTCCCTGTGTCGCTGTCGAGTCACAAACGACACATACTGCCGTGTTCTTTTGATCAAAATGTATACGACAACTTTATTGAGAAACTGAACACAATATATAGTGTACTTCGCTACAAGTAAATTTCCAGTGGTTACTATTTTGACTTTATAACACCACAGGCTAAAAAGTACAAACCATTGCTCTAAACCCATTATGAGTGAACACACATAATGTTTTCTGCAGGCGCAGGTTATTTACTTGATATTTAACATTCTTGCTCTATGTTGATGCAAAGGTAGCCTGAGTGCATGGATTGTTTTGATTCAGTGTGTGAGTGTATCTGTATCTCACAGGCAGGCACTTGCTTCATGGCTGTAGCTAAGAATTCTCTCCTCTAACTGTCTATTCAACATTCGCATCCCTGTGTGCCCCAGGCTGGTGATCACTGGTGCACAGTGGGGTGGAAACTTCTCCAGGGCCCCAGCTGCACACCCCACCCTTGCCTGGTGCACTTCACACCATGGTCAGAGCAGAAGGGGCACTGACTGTCCCAGCAGCTTCCACCAAGCCTGGCTCCCTCCCTGTTCCTTTGAATGACTTCCCACTGCCAGAGGGATGGGTTAGATTGGATATAAGGATGAAATTCTCCCCTGTGAGGGTAGGGACAGCCTGGCACAGGTGCCCAGAGAAGCCGTGGCTGTTCCTGGATCCCTGGCAGTGCCCAAGGCTGGGTTGGATGGGGCTTGGACCACCCTGGGATAGTGGAATGGGGTGGGACTGGATGAGCTTTAATAACTGAACCAGTCTGGGTTTCTGTGACACATCACAGCCAGAGAAGGCCTGGGAGAAAACCTGAGCTCCTCCAGGGTGGTACAGTGTAGATGTAGGTGTTGGTGTAGGTGTTGGTGTAGATGATGGCCGTAGGTGTCCAGCCAAGAGCAAAGGCTTGTTACTCAATGATGCAGACAGCTGATGAGTCCATGGAGCAGGACAGGCAGGTGGGTCAGGCCTCCTGCTTTCACCACTGCCCCCACAGCCTGTGACACGATCCCTGGATCCCCAGCAGCATCCCTCCCCACTCCCAGAGCAGCAGGGTCTGAGGTTCCTGGGTTTTGACTGAAAACATAGAATTCCTCCTCATCAGCCTAGAGACTTCCTTATTATATATGACTGGGAAAGATTCCCACCAGAAATGTGTAGCTGGTTATAAATTAACTGTTTCTTCTAACTCGGGAAATTTCCAGGAAGGTCTAATACTAAACACAGTAACATGCTCACAAGTTACAAACCAGTGATCCTGTTTGTTTAATTCATTTGCCCAGAAAAATAATGAATACAAAACTGATGGTGGTTTTTTGTTTGTTCCCCAAAACAATGTTATCAGTACATGCCCTGGGTGCATTTTAACTGCAATTATAAAGGTTTTTCCAGCTGCAAAGTGAGTCAGCTTAACTTTTTTCTTTTAAACTAATGACCAATTAATGTCAGATAAAAGGTTTAAAGGAAAGGATGAAGTACCACTTTCAACAGAGATGGTAGGAGATAATTGACTCAATTTACTCCTGATATCGCTGCAGGACACCGAATGCATATGTTTGAGATACAGCAGGGCAAGGGACCCCACTGGAGGCCCTGCACTCTCCCCGTGCAGGTGGGTGCTCACATTGTCCCCTCTATGGTCCCAGCACATCCAGCATCTCTAGCAGATATCCCTGGGCCCTCCAGGAAGATGCTCTGGAACTAGCAACACCTTTCAAACAGCAGAGAAGTTGTATGGCAGAGGTGAAGCTGATAATACACCCCCAAAAGGAGGTAAAGGAACAAAATGCTCCAGTTCAGATATTTGCCAGCAGACAGAGGCACAGCCCTCCCCTGATTCTCTAACCTCCAGCCACAGTCACATTTTCATCTGCACCCACCACCACTTCTCTGGAAAACAAATTATTTTTGCTAATCTTTCCTATCTGTGCATTCCTTTGATCCATTTTTTCTGCCATTTTCAAGGGCCTGGGGTAATTTCTCCTGGAGCAATGATTTTCTGACCTCTTTGAGGAGGACAGACCCCACCAGCAGAGCTGCTTCAGGTGTCATTGCTCCCCTCTGCTCATTGCCAAACCCACCCTGGAGCTTGTTTTTGTGTCCCAGGGGCAGCATGACCCTTTCCCCTGTGGCTGTGAAGCTGCCAGGAGAGGCTTTGATTGCTGTTGTGGTGTAGGAACCTCTGGGCTTGCGTGGAAAGGTGTTTAATGAAGCACAACCATAAGACATTCACTCCATCACTGCTCCCTTGCTACACAGAAGTCACCTATAAATTTACATGTTATGAATTCCACCCAAGGGCAGAGTTTGGGTTTATTTGCCAAGTCGGTCACTTCCTGAAGGTGATCCCTTCCTCCTGAGGCACCTGGGAGCTGCCTGTGGTATCTGGCTTGCTTCATACATTTGTAGAGTGATGCCCTGGGAGGGAGAAGGGCTTTGCCAGCCTTGTGGCCAAGCTGGTAGTGGGGAGTCCCAGCACCTGAGTGGAACCACCCTGTGTTTGGAGGATCCACCTGGAAAGAGTGAGGGTCTGCCTTCACAGTGTTGTCTCACGAGCAGGCCACAGTCTGAGTTCACACTTTGCACAAGTACAAAGCAAATATGAGCCCTGAATAACTTGGCTGCTGCAGCAGATTGTAGATTAGGGCACCTTGGGCCATGTTCAGACCACCCACGGCAGCATCTGCTGGCAGCACCCACAGCCGGGCCCACGGCCAGGCCCAGAGTCAGGCCCAGAGCCGGGTCCAGAGCCGGGCCCATGGCTGGGCCCACAGCCGGGCTGCCCAGCCCAGCCCTGGCCCTGCTGCTGCTGGAGAGGACACCTGGCCATGGCAGGGCCCTGGAGCTCTGGAGCCAGACTTGCTCCTGCCCAGGAGCTCTTTGTAGTGCTTCCCAGCAAACCACGCCGTGAAGCCATTCAGATCCCAAAGCAAAGGGCCTGCTATGGGCATGGATCTCCTCCTGAAACCACGGGACAAATCTGGCTGCAAGGTGCCAGATGGATTGGACTTGAGCACTAAAATCCCCCATGCCACAAAAGATTTCAGCTTGAATGTATGTGAGGATCTTGTAGGGTCAGGCTATGAAACACAGAAGGCAGAATTTGCCATGTTCAAGAACAGATGAGTAATCCCAAGCTCTCCACCTCCAGAATGGGACCACTTGTGCTCAGTTGTCAGGCAGGCTGATGCGAAAGACAGTGAGGGCTGGGTAAGGTCTGGGCCACCCTGTGAAAGGGTAGGACAGTTCTCTCCAACCCCATACAACACATGGCCATACATTCCTGCCACATCCCACACTGGCACTCTCTCGATGGGGAGCAAATGGGATGGTCCCTTTGTGACACAGGAAGGGCTTTGGAATCTAAAAAGCACTGAGAGAAAAGGCAAGATAGGGTTTGCAACCAGGGTTGCCACATGGGCAAAGGTCTCCTTGCAAAGAGGCACCTATGGAGCTTCTTGTGGGGATGGAAAGGTAAAAGACCAAGGATGGACCCTACAATTTTCCTATGAAGCCATCATGGAGCATCTCTGCTGCTCCTTCAGCCAGCACAGCAGTGTGAGAACAACAGGCCTCTGTGACACAGGACAGGGCAAGGACTCAGAGCACACATAGAGTTATTCCATTCTTTGTCCAGAGCTATTTAACACGGATGAAACAAGGTTGAACCCCAGTGGTTTTCACTGGGCAGGATGGGGAAAACACCAGTCTGTACAGGAGTGTGCTGCCCAAACCCTGCCCCTCTGAGGCTGCTCTCCAGGCTCCCACTGTCTGAGCCCAAAGCTTAATTTCCATGCTATATGGTAATTTTCCCCAAGTCAAGAACCGCTCTCTTTCAGCAGTTTTGATGTTTGCTGCCTTTCATTGAATTTTTCTGCGTTGGGAGAGCAGGTGAGTGGGAGATCCCAATTTACTTTCTCTGCAGTCTAGACTATTCATTACTTTCCTGTCTCTAAATGAAGCAGGCACAGTCCTTTCAATACCTACATAAAGCCTTCCCTCACCAGGCCTCTAAGTATTTTCATTGTCAGTCTCTGAACACTTATTATTTCCACTATATCCCCTTTTGAGATCAGATATCCAGAGAGAAGCTTGGCATGTTAGCAAGGGTCTCCTCCGGATCTATGCTGAGAGCAGACAGGAATTAGGGAACATTTTACATCCCTCTCTTTAACCATCCTCATATTTTGTTTTACCCTCACAACAGCAAAGAGGAAAAAAGACCCCAGAGCGGCTGTGATTGCGCTCGTTTTGTGAGCGTAAATGATTACAATTAACTTGGAACCCGACAGAGTGCAGGCACAGCTCAAATTATTCTTCGCCATGCCTTGCCTTGCAGTTATCAGGAGTGAATTTTATCTGTCATTGTGCTGCCCATTCACCTAGCTTTGTGTGGTCTGACAATATCTCAACCCAAGGTGGTATATGGTTGCAGGCACTGCCGCTCTTGTTATTTACAATGGCTAATTAAGATCCTGCTACAACCTTCATCCCACCCTTAATTCTTATGAAGCAGCCAACAAAAGGTTTTGATTTCCTTTTTGGCTGGAAGACCTTTTGGCTTCTGCAAAAAGGGGATTAAGAATGAAAGCACATAAAGGTATGTGCACAATCACAAAGTCATAACAGCTCTCCCAGTGCAGTCTCCCAGGAATGAAATGCAGAATTAGCAAGAAGGGCTAATTGGGACCGGTTTAAAGAGTGCACATTGTGTAGCTCAGTCCGGTAACACTTTTGATCAGGCAGACAACATAGCCACAAATTGCTTTCTTCCCCCTCCAAAATATCTGACCCTGCAGGAAATGGTGTTTTACCTTTCCCAAGGAATCCAGACAGGCAGGCACAGACGGATGGTGCACATGAGCTGTGTGAGCACCCCACTACTATGCAGGACACTGCCTGCACAAGCCCAGCTCTCTGCCAGCTCTGGGCAGATGCAGGGTCCCTACCCCTCACCCTCGAGGTCCCCAGAGGCTAGTGTTGGCTCTGATAGTGATTGCCAATGTCACTGTCATGGCAACTTTAAGCTCAAATGGAGTCACCCACATGCAACTCACCCAGACTTTCTCTCCAGAGAGTGCTTTAGGCACTGCTATCAGCAGTGGGTTTCCAAGCAATTGCTCTCCGTGACCTCTTTGCCTTCCAGGGGAGTTGGGTCTCAGATCCCTGGTCTCAGGTTGCTTCTATAGAGCTTCCCCATTGCACACCTTGCTCCAGAACCTCCCCATTGCCCATCTTGCCTCGTGGGGATCAGCTGTCCTGCTGCCCTGTCCCCCCATGGGCTGGCACCCCTTGCAGGCTCTCCTGAAGTGCTGTGGTCCCCAGAGCCTGTCCCCAGCCCATCTCAATCCCTGCATCCCCGAGCAAGCTATGCAAGTAAAGCCTGGGAGTCTGGTTCATTAGCTCTTAGCAATGCCACCCCCCCAACCCCCCCAAATGTCAAGGCATGCAGAAGTCTATGAAAACCAGAGGCCTGGGACATGTGTTTTTGTTTGTTTGCATGTGCCAACATTTCCAATGGCTCAGAAATGTGTGCCTGTGAAAGTTGCATGTGTGTTATTCATTTAGGATTATTTTCAGTCCTTATAATAGAAGGCTCATTTTATCCTTTTGAAAGCTCTCGAGCAGAGATGATCACAGCCCGAAAGCCTGCCATGGCTGTAAACAACATCTAAGCTCCACATAACTGTCTCTTCCTGGAAAATGGTCCCACCAAGGAGTGGAAGGGTTTTCATTCTGTGCTCATGTCAGATACATAGATAAAGAGGCAGCTCATTTCTCCAGACTCCTTTGTAAACCCCAGCCAAGATTTTTGCATTCTGATTCATGCAAATCCGATCATCTGATCAAAGTAACATGTGCTACCTCCCAGGAACTCAGGCCCTGCTGGCTGGGCCATGGCCCATCCCTCGCACACCATCTCCTACTCCCTGGTTCCTGTCTGCTCCCTCTGGCCTGGCACACTAATCCCTCTGGCCAGCAGCAGCTCCAGGCCCATGCTGTGGTCACCTCCCAGCTGGCTACGGTGGTCTCTGCTTCCAGACAGCTCCAAACCGGCCACCGCAGGGGCTGCTGACTCAGCACAGCCTCACAACACACTGGGACAGCCTTTCCCTGCAACCTCCCTGTTTCACCCATGCCAGAGTTTCTGGTGACACCTCTCTCCTGGGTAGTCACAGTGGTGTACCCCAAAATGGGCACATGTCACTGGATCCGCATGCTGCAAAGTTTTGGGGTGAAATTTCCCAATTCCAAATTTCTCCCATGATTGCCATAGCTCATTGCATTCACTTGGGGCATAAGCAGGTTCAGAATTTCCTCTTTGGCAGAAAAAAATGGCCCTTCCAAGAATGGGATTGCACAAGCCACTCAAAACACGTCCCAAGGGAGGGACAAGCCTTCAGCTGGAAAGGGGAATGTCAGCATCACCTGCAGTGCTTCCCCCAGCTGGCCCACACTGTCCTGCATCCAGGACATCCCTCAAAATACACCATGAACCTCAGGATGCCTGCACTGCTTAACCCAGGAGGAAACTCCCATCAGAGGCTTTGCTGTGGTTACGTCTTTTGTTATTTCTGGCCGCTGCGGCTGTTTTTTTCAAAACAAAGGCAGTGTTTTCTATCCTTTAGGCCCAAGCAGACCAATTCAGCTCTCTTTAGATGGGTTTAATGTGGTTTGGGAAACTCAGCCGGTTGTTTTCCAAGCCCAGCATAACTCGGTTATGCTTCCTGTGGCTCAGCCACGGGTCCTCCAGACTGGCAGCCACTGGGATGTGCAGACAGTTACCCTTTAGTCTGCTCCAAGGCTGGGAATCAGCCCTTGCCCAGGCAGGTGCCAGCCACCTTCATGCTGCACTGGTTGGACTAAACTTTCCATAATTTTCTGTGTAGAAACGAGTCCCACCCACAACAAACACAGCTAGGGACTGGTCACCATCAGCCCAGAGCTCACAGTTTGGTTTCTCTGTGTCAGTAACCACTAAATTCATAGGTCTTGATGGCCACGGAGTCCCCAGTATGTGCCAGACCTTGCAGAGGGACAGGGACTCAGTGGAGGATGCTCACAGTGTAGATCTCCTTGAGTTGGCACCTTAACATAAGTACTGCAAACTTAAAATGCCACAGGAGAAAGAAAAAAGTGTTCTGAGTTTTGCTCCCATCAGCCAGGTTTCAGTCTCTGAAAAAAGACAGGGAAGAAGGAGGGCAGTAAGAATGGATGGGACAGGGAGAAGGTTTGGGCTCTGCACCCATTACTTGGACTCTGGAAAACGTTCCATTCTGGGCCTCAGTGAGTGGAGAGAGGCAGCATTTGCTAAAGAAAGCAAATTGCCATAGGATTGCAGGTTCAGGGGGCAGTTTCAGCTGACAAATAGGCAGAGGAGACTTTTTTACACATCACATGATTGTTTTTCATTTTCAAAGTGAAGCTTCTATTTCTCTTTTTTTTCCCCTATGAAATCACATATATTTAAAGATATTGAAGAAATCCTTAATAGAGGGAATTAAATATCTCTGGTAAACACAAATCACTCCACTCAGTTCTTCGTCTCACTTAAAAAGGAAAAAAAGAAAAGTTTCAGTTTGACCTGGTTTTTCCTCCCTGATTTTTCAGCTCCCACTGTTGGAAATAACAGTCTACATAGGTTACATCATTTGTGAGGAATCTCCTCTCATCTGTCTCCAAATGAATAACAACAAACATTCAAAAAATAATTGAAGTTTTATATATATCCCTTGGCCATTCAGGTGGTATGGCTGGCATGAGACATAGGCACTTTAAACAGCTGTTGTGAATCTTAAGTATAAACTTCCACCCTTTGCCTCAGCACCAGGAAATTCTGCATAGGAATATACCTGCTCTGCCTCACAGCAGACACAGCCCATGGTGTTTAATAGCTTGAGAGTGGACAGCAGAGAAAAGCTGTTTTCCTGGGAGACACCCCTGCTTTGTAGGACCCTTTTCACTCTGTTGGATGAGTGTGACTGAGCAGGGCTTGAGGGAATGTACAGCCCCCCACACACAGAGCTCCTCTTCCTCCTGCATCAGCAGATACTGGTGTCGTACAGTAATCCAGAACCCTAAAGAAGCCCAACCACCAGTACACACACACATTTTCACATAGTCCAACCTTATTTCTCAAAGGTAGGCATAGTAACACAGGGTGCTCTGAGTGCCAAAGTAATCCAGGTTTTCTGTTCCCCAACCTATCCCACCTAGATCCAACTCCAGTTGCTCAGTCAGACCTTCCTTGGTGGACAAACTCTCCTAGACAACACAAAGACCATCTTCTCCTGCTGGAATCTAAAATCACAGCTGAAAGCTCATTCCACTGCTTTTGTGAAAGTACAGAGCCACCAAACTGCTCAGAGAATCAAGGAAAGCTCTTGGACATCACCAGACACATGGTGCAGAACACTACCCATAGGGCTGCACGTGTGCCTGTCAAGCCTTGCTAGGAGAGCTGGTCTGGGTGGGTTGTTTGCCTAAGCCGGACCTAACTTCCACCTTGCCCTGTTTCCATGAGCCCAGGTAAAAAAAGCCACTGCAAAGACCCAGGTGGTTCAAGACAGGGCTGGGCTGAGCTCAGGCTTCACGGCACTCCCAGGTTCTTCCCCAATCTCTGCCCTGCTCCAACATCCACCCACAGACATGCAGGGCTCACAGGCATGAAAGCATCCAGCCAGTTTAGTCTATGGCCTAACTCCAGAAGCCAGGGACAGAGAAATTGGGTCTTCTTGTCACTGGACTACTAGGGCAGCACCTCTTCCCAAACTTCATTATTCTTGACCTTACTGCTTCCTTGTCCCCTTGTCCCACCTCATGACATTTAACGGAGGATGGATCAGCCATGCTCTCAGAAGCTGTTATAATTTTACCTGCACAGGTATCACACCTGCTGGTGTGTAAGAGATGCAGCTGAAGGGATCAGTTCCTGTCACAGGTAGGCTACACCTGGACAGGTGCAGAAGGGTAGGGCTAAAACTGCAAATGTTCTCCTGGAAGAGGGTGCCCCACTGCTTCACGTCTGTGAAAAGTTCATCCAAACCATCTGTGTGGCCCAGCCCCAGGGGGGTGATCCTGAGCTAAAGGCTGCAAGGACAGCACAAGGAAGCAAACACAGATTTTCTGTGCCTGTGCTCCCAAGGCGTTGTTGCCAAAAGCCAGCTCCTGGCTGAGAGGGACATGTCAGGCTTTGTCAGGGCACTCCAGATCAGAGCCTGCCATTGCACCTGTGTTTGCATCAATGGGGCAGACACAGAACAAAATAACTATCCTGCTGAGCAGGAAACACACCAACTTTGGGGTTCCAGCTGCAGTGATGTGAACTCAGTCACCTGCTCCCACCTGCTGACAGCTCTGTGGGCCAGGCAGGTTGGCAGGGGGCTGGAGGACACCTTGCACAGGGACCAGGACACTCTTTGTGCTCTTGGCCAGTGATAAGCCCCAGGCAGGGCACAACCTCACTAAGGGGAAAGGTTTGCACAACCTGGAGCAGACACTGAGTCTAGCTGAGCTGTGACCACTGACTTCACAGGAGGACAGGAGATCCACCACTCCAAAGGTCTCATCACAGCTTTGGTTTGTGCAATGTGCTCAAGAACTTCCTTGGACCCACAAAGTTTCCCTCCTGGGCTCAGTGGCTCCTGCACCTGACAGAGCCAACCAAGGTGTCACCAGACCATGCCTCTCTCTGATCTCAGCTGTGGACACAGTGTGACAAACCCAGCAGTGTTCCTGAGGCAGGAGCTCCAACACACTTTTATTAAACCCTACTCAGCAGAGCACTGGTTAAAGTGTGCCCGCTCAGAGCTCCACACATATTAATGCCATCGCATTCGTTATGTCCCTCGCTCTTGAGGAGAATCCCAGAATAGCAATTAAATCCTCATTAACAATCTCAGTTATAAAGCAAATCAAATGTAATAGCCTACATGGGAAATCTCAGCTCATATCCAGGGTGACTGGAGAATTTCTGAAAGGACAAAGTGAGGTTAAACACCACAGACCAGCTACTTCTCTGCTCTGGAGGTCAGAGAGGTAGGTCCTGTTGAGCCTGTCCTGTCCGGCAGGTCCTGTTGAGCCACCTCCAACCAGCCCCTGGCCCAACTCCCAAGCACTGCCCAGGGTAGGAGCACCCTGTGCCCCACACACGGGGCTGTTCCTCACTGTGCACAGGATGGATTTCCCCTGTTTCTGTCAATTCCTTGAACATCTCCCACCCAGAGCACCATTCTGTCCAACATGAAGGTTTTCTGAAGGGGAAAGGTGTGAATTCTTCTCATCTTTGCCCCAGCTTTTGTTGCTAATAAAGCCTGAAAACAGATGTTCAAACACAAACACTTCATGTGCACCATCAGCCAACAGATACTTCCAGAGCCACCTAATCCAGGTGAGCATCAATCTCCTCACCACACTGACTCTCCTCAGCCTGAGGAACCCGTCCCACTGCTGTCCAGGAAATACTCCTGTAAACCAATGACACAAGGGGCAGAGGCCCCAGTTCTATACCAATTGTATGGTCCCTCACTCCCATGTGCCAATCTCCCATTGTGGGACATGGCGCAGATCCTCCCTGGTTGCTCCCAGCCTCAGAGGAGCTCCCTTCTGCCCAGATTTCTCCAGCCTTTACTGCCCCCACCCCTTCAAATTTCTCCAATGGCAAACAATTCCTGTCATTCTAACAGTGAAACCAGCAGGCCATGGGCCATGGCAATATTTCAAGGAGCAAAAAGGCACCCATAAAACCCTTTTCACTCTGGAAATCAACTGGGTGTCTCCTCTTGGAGGTACCATCACAACAAATCTCCAGCTGCTCCCAATCCTCCACCCCAGCACTCCTCTGAACTTTTCCCAGATCCTTCCCACATGAATCAATCTGAAGACAAAGCTGGCAAAGCCTTCCAGCCCCACCAACCAATTCCACCATTGAGTCCTGCTCCTGTGCTTGTCTCCAGGTGCACCAGGAGAGCAGCTCCCAGGAATCCCCTGGGACAGGACTGTTCAGTGACCTCCTGTGCTTAGCTGGGGTGAGGCATCAACTGTACAGCTGCCCAGCTCCACCTGGAGCAGCATGGAGTGACCCTGCTTAGCACTGCTCATTTTTCTCTAGGCTTGCAAGGTTTGGAGATTGGTTCAGATAAGCATCCTCAAGCTTGCATGCTTATCTGCACCATCTCCCAAACAGCTTTGATCTGCAGGATTTGGCTGCAGCTCTCAAAGTTATCTTGGGAAAGCTTGTTCTGGGGAGAGTCATTCTCCTGATTAACGAGAAAAAGCTTTCTTAGTGGCTCTGAGCATTTCCAGCCCTGGCTGTAACCAGGGAGTGAAGCCATGTCTGAACAAAGAGAGAAGGAAAAGCCAAGAGAGCTTCTCCTTAAAACTCCACTGAGGCTCCGTTGCCATTCCAGCTAAAATCTGAGGTCAGTTATTTCATCTTGCTTCTTGTCCTCACCTTCTGTTTGTGGGGCACTTTACATTACCCATATCCTGTGCAGAATTTCTGGAAGGAAAGCTGGCTGGGCTGACCAGGGAAGTCACTCCCTGGGCTGGGTGAACCGTGCAGGACAAAGGAGGAGGATTTGTCCGGCTGAGGGCAAGTTTTAAAAGGCACAGTATTGAATGAAACAGCTGAAAGCAAGAGCCCCTCTAAAAGCTCTGATAAAGGAAACACAAGCCACACATAAGTATGTGTTAATGCAGTCAGAAACTCATTTTCCAGTTTACTTTCTGCTTGGCCACAGCTTTAGGAAATATTCCTTGGCCTGAAAAGCATCAAATGTGCTGCTCTTGAAAAACACTGGCATGGATTCCTCCACACTCAGCCCACCATCACCCCACTGAGACCCTTCCTTGAGGCAACAACCAGGGACGAAGAGGAAGATGGTATTAAGGAACAGGAGGAACTCCAAAATCAGCAATGAACTTTATAGTGGGGAAACTGCCCCAAACATTTCCTGCTGGCTTTGGATAAAGGATAAATATGCATTAAAAAACCACTACTCAGGGAGGGGAAAGAAGTGTGAACAGCAAAAATATGTACATATATTTTAAATAATTTTTTTAATTGTTGAGGCAGTAATACTTGGTTCATGGAACTGCAATATACAGAGAGGTGAAATAAATAGCTTATATATATATATAATATATATAATATAGCTGGTTTTAAAATATTCCCTTATCATTGGTGTACTAGGTCATCTTGTAGTCACTTGACTGTAGTTAGCAGCATTCTCCAGAAGTGAGCAGGATGCAGGATCACGGAGCCGTGACTCCCTATGTCGTCAGGAAGGTTACAGAGGATGGGTGCACGAGAGCTCCACGGGCCTCATCCCCGAGCTCTCACGGCCTGTCCTGGCTGGCGGGCAGCAGGCAATAAATAGATTACTGCCCCCTG
>VZTR01002066.1:283683-341866 GCA_013400775.1 Chaetops frenatus
TGTTTGTTTTTTCTCTGGGGATACGAGTGAAAAGGGTTATGCTCAAAAAAAAAAAAAAAAAAAAAAAAAAAAAAGAAAAAGCACCTGTGTGTCATCAACAACAAGTCAATTTAAATAGAGCAGTTCATTTCATTTTTCAAGTCACAATAAATCCCGAACAGCTTTCCCCAGCATTTGCCATCTAGTCTTTTATTAATTTTTTTATTNAGGCAGTAATACTTGGTTCATGGAACTGCAATATACAGAGAGGTGAAATAAATAGCTTATATATATATATAATATATATANTGTACAAAAATAGAGCTTCTTCCTTATTTTTAATGTAAAAATATTCCTCTGGTGCAGTTTTTTTTTCTTTTTTGTGGTTTCTTATTGTGACACTGTTTTTGTCTATTTTTAGCTGGGGTTGGTGGGTCGTATTCTCTTAGTCCTCTTGGTGACTGTTGTGTACTTGAAAGGTTTCTGTATCTCCATTTGCCCCTTTGGGTATCTCTTCATAAAATGTACATCTTGCTGGTTTTCTCGGGTCTTGGGTCCTTTCCGTGGCCTCCCCTTTTTGGTGAATCCAACATACCAGCCTGAATATTTTGCAGACATCAGTGCCGTGTAGTTGTTTTCTAGGACTTTTTCAATGAAGACACACTCCTTACTGGTGCCATCAGGCTGAAAAAGGAAAAAAAAAAAAGGAAAGAAAAAATAAATTATCCAAATGCAAGTGCAGTGACCAAAACCCAATTTGGCATAAATAAAATCATCACATCTGGACCTCTTTTTTGGTTCAAACATTGTTAATAAGAGCCATAACAAGCATCAGCTGAAATTGAAATTATTTTTTTTTTAAAGCATGAAAGCGTGAGGTCAAAATTTCTTTTTTTAAAATGCTCTTATCCAAAGGGAGAAAAATTTCTCAAAGACAACAGTTAAGTTTATCCAGTCCAGTGCCTTCAATTGCAAGCAAAGCAAGACATCTAGCTTTGCTTTTTTCCATTAGGGAAAGAGTATGAATTGAGCTCATGCCAGAGAAACATATTTAATCTGAAAAAACCCAAACCCCAGAATCTCACATGGCCCAAACAACAGCATTTGCCCTTCTACCCCTCACTTCTAAAGTCTTCTGAAATACCTTACAGGCTTGTACCCACAACTACCCAAACCCCAGTAAAATCATTACCATCCTCAGTCTAAGCCCCCAGAGCAGTTTGAAAACCCCACCCCACCTCATGCCAGAGCAACCCCAGGACCACATGTGGTGCTCCAGGGCTGCTGCAGCCACTGATATCTCCAGCCTCTGGGACCCTGGAGAGCCCTCAAGCCAGGGGTTGTTTTGAAGAGGTGCTGCACACCCCAGGCTTGACTCTGACTCCCAAACTTGAGTGACACCAGCAGGGAAAGGGGCTGTTCCCAGCCCGGAATGGCTCCCAGATGGGATGGCATCCCCTGGCACCCTGATGCTGCTGTGGGGGGAACACATGGCAGTGAATTTTCAGCCACCCCACAGCCACTGACAGAGAGGGGACAGGCCAGTGGCTGTTTAACACCTCTCCTGGGGGAGGTTTTTGTTTGTAGAGGGTTTAACTTCTGGTGGCACAGGGGCTATGGACCTTCCCCTTTTGCAGTCCTCCCATCTCAGAGTGGAAGCAGCCTCCCAGAGCTCCTGGAGCTGGCTGAGAAAGCCTCATACCTGAAGTCCTTTCCTCCTTGCAGAGGGAGCTAGGATTAGCACTGAGCTGAGGTTTCTGACTATGACAGCTGCTCCTCAACCTCCCCCACAGCTGAATGCCCACACCCCTGGAACTCCTTTCCCCATGGAGACACTGGCTGGAGATTTGGGCAAACTGGGCTCAGCTCAGCCTGAAGATCAGATGGCCAGATCCAGACCTGGGCTTTGAACACGGCAGAACATGGGTCTCTGCATTCAGAACTCTCACACAGCACAGGCAGCACTGGAGGGTGACACCGTCACAAAACAGCACCTTCAAGTCCTTCAGCACAGAGGAAATTCTTCTCACTCATAACCTTTTGCCAGAACACATTTTCCCTTTTAACAGATGAGTTACTGGTGCTGCACCTAGAATGTCACATGTCAAGTGCACCACATTTTGATTTATGCATCAAAAGATATTAAGGAGTAGATACAGGATAGGGAGATATGGACCATCATGCATGACTTCATTTAATGCTCAGCAAAGCCTTTGGAAGGATTTCCATCTCAGCCCAATTCAGCTTCCAACTGAAATAAATGAGTGTTTCAGAACTGCAGGCCCACATATACTATTATTACACTCTCCCCACCCAAACTGAACACTGTCAGGCCCTCTCAGTCTTTAGCCATTCCAGCCATCACAACCCTGGGGACAGGAAAGCAGCAGCAGCAGGAGCTGCTCAGCCCCGAGCCCCAGCTCTACTCAGGGGCTCCTCTGGGCATGAGGCTGGGGCGAGGAGCTGAGCCCTGCATGGTCCCCATCCCTTCCCCAGTGACAGCCCATCCTTCCAGGGGAGCCATTCTAAAACGTGCTGCACAATGCCTGTAGAGTTCACTGTTTGAACAGTTTGTGGGGAGGGCAGAGGATCATGGAACAGGAGGGAATTCGTCCAGGCCATGCTGCACAGGCTTCCCCACACCCCTGAATCCCAAATACCCATGAGAGAGGAACCATCAGGCACCATGACCCAGGCTGGAGGCACACAGCAGCCACAGAGGAAAGCCAGGATGGCTGTGGCTGGTCATCAACAGCTCCCAGAGCCAGCCATTTCTCCAGGACTCAATGTCTTCAGCAGAGCTTTGTTCCATCCGTGTGACAGAAGTTTGCCCTGACGTCAGCACTGCACCCTCCTTCCCCAGGGCTTTCAGCATCAGGGAAGGGCTCATTAAGAGGCAAAGGAAATTCTGGCAACTTTTGCAACCAGTCTGCTAATCCAGGGCCTGCACAGGGGCTCTGCTATAGGACCAGCAGTCTCCATCCTGGATAGGCACAAAAGTCCTCATGTTACCATCCACAACTGGAAGCCCACAAATGCTTTAATGAACAGCAGAACTGGGCAAAGCTCAGTGGTTCCAGTTCCTGGGGGTGTCATTCTCCAAGTCCTGGGTTTGATCAAAGCCACATGAGTGGCAAAGGGGGAAATCAGTCAACACCACAGGGCTCCACCAGATTTCAATGGGAAGCCATAAAACCAGCCCCAGGTTTCTCAGGGCTCAGCCCACTACAAACCCTTCCCCAGTGAGTGGAGAATTTTTAAACAATACCATGGCTGGGATTCAAATCCACCCAAACCCAGGTGCCTGTGAACCAACCGGATCCATACCGCAGAGGGAGCAGGTAATTGGAAGGGTTGTTCCCTCTGTTCTCATGGAAAGGGACTGGATTTGAGCCCTGACCTTGTTGCTAGGAGAATTAAGGCTTTTTCATGCAATTTAGGAGGTTTCCACTTGTACTGCAATGTCAGTTTTTCACGGAAAATGAAGACTGTAGTGAAAAGAAAACTTGTGTTTTCTTTTCATTACAGAAAGAGGGTGGAACTTATTCTATTAACAACAAAAAAGTATTCACTTATACCTTCAAATTTGCCAACAGAGCCTAAGATGGAGACAGAAGGTGGAGGAATAACAAGGTGCAACTCCAGGCCAACCTCAGGGTTAATTTGAAGTAAACAAGGTGCGTGAGATAAAATAACTTTGTTCTGGAAGAGAAAGAGCTAAATGGTTTGATAACATGAAATTACAGCAACATTTACAAGTACCTAGAGATAAATCAGGATAAGGACCTCACTTCCCCAAACAGAGCATTCCTGTATGTGCTAAGACACGTCACAGACACACAAATGGTTTTCAAATACTGACAAGATAATTTTACTGCTTCTGTTATAATCCCCAACAGGATAAATCGTTCACACAAGTTACCTACACCATGAAGAGCTGTACCCACAGCAATCTATTAGGGAAAAAATCAATTTGTAAGGGTTTTCAGTAATTTCTAAGCATCAGGTGCCCAACATTTAAAATGTTATCAGTTTGCTATTTAAGCTATAGCAAATCACTCCTTGGGTCTGTCAGCCATCCCTCACTCCTCCAAAGAGAGGGGGGTGAAAGAGAAAAGGGAGACAGCTTTGGCCAAGCATCACTCCCTGCTCCAGCCATGGGCTCAACCTTCCCCAGGAGCTCCTGGAGCAACCACCCGGGGCTGCACCCTCAGCACTGATGGCAGCCTGGCACTGCTGCCAAGCCACATGTCACACACCCTGTGATGGCAGGGATGCATGCTGCCTTCACCCTCCAAAACACTTAGCTTTGTGTTTTCAACTGGGTTTTTTACAGCAAAGAAGTTCTTGAAAGCTCCAGAGCTGCACAGGGGTTGTCTGGCCCAGTGTGATGATGGCCTGACCACACGACAGGAGGGGGTCCGACACCCAGCCCCACATCTCTGTCCCCTCCACAGCAGGAATGAGGGCTTCGTGTGCCTCAGGTGTGCCCCTGGCTGCTCCTGCCTTCTGGCCTCACCATCCCTCTGGCAGCAGCTGCAGCCACACTCCCTGATCACAGCAGGACAGCAGAGGCACAGCCCTGCTCCTGCAAAGGCTCTCTAGGAGTCAGCACCTGGGGCCAGCTGCCCCCAAATCATTGGTGTTGGCCCCGGGGGCTGCTGCCTGGCCATGCAATGAGGCCATGCCACCTTGCAGGTCACTTCTTTGCAAAGAAATAATTCAGAGCATGTTTTTGTGTAAACACCTCAAGAGCTTTGGGAAGATGTGGTATCTGCTAACCAAATTTCTGATAAATGCCTGATCTAAATGCCACCTTTCAGGGAAAACTCTGGGGTGTGGCCCAGGTCTGTGCAGAGGGAAGGGAAAGCACAGCCTGAGCAGCACCCAGGGCTGGCTCCAGCAGAGCATCTCGTGGAAGAGGGGCTGGAGAGCAGCCCTGGGGGCAGTGGGTCACTGCCCAGCACCAGGCAGGGACCTGAGTGGTCCCAGAGGTTTTGTAGAGCAGGGTTAGACCACCAGCAGCAGCACCTACCCAGGCTCACCCTCCAGTAAAGAGTTTGAGGAGGGTTTCTGCACCGTGGGCCAACTCTACCCTGCTTGTTGCTGAGGGCAGCAGAGCCAAGGGGCCGTGCTGAGCCAGGGCCTCTCTGAGCACCAAGGAGCACCCCCAGATTGTTTGTACAGAGCATTTGGCGAGGAGCTCTCCAGTCTTAAACGTGAAACATGTTAAACTGACACTAAAGCAGAATTAAGTGCCAAAGCATTTGCTGCTTCTACAATTACACTCCGGAGTGCTTTGGTGCTCCTGCTCTCCTTTTTATGACCCAACTTGGTCTTATTGTAGTTTGGCTTTTTCGTTTTAAGTTCTCCAAATGGAAAGGATCAAAGAGCTCTTTGTTGTGGAGGCAGGAGCGCTCCTCGGAGTGAGGCATTCCTGCCACGAACAGCTTGCAGCTCAGGGGGAATTCGCGGCTGCTCTGTGCCACCAGCCCGAGCCAAAGCATCAGCAGGTGCAGCCGCCGCCTCCGCCTTCCCCCCGCAGCCTGCCACGCCGAGCCACCTGAGCAGCTCTTTAAGGCAGAGGGAGGCCGGGGCAGGTTTTCTCATTTATGCTTCACAAATCTGGCACAGTGGGCACCGGAAAATCCAAACTTCCCTCGGCTTTCACACCAACAATGGGATCGCGCAAGCAGCTAACAAGGTAACACTGCAGAGCGGGGAGAGAAGCGTCCAGGACTGAAAAGTTTTTCTGTTTGCAAAGATCAGAGCACAAATTAAGCTGCTGTTAGCTAAGCTTAGGTTAAAACACTTCCCCTCCTCAAGCACTGCTGCAATTAGGAGCTCTCTGTGTGAAAGACCGGTGATGTGCTGCAAATAACAACAAACCCCAAACGCCACCAAACACGTCTATGACAACCCCGGAATGCAGGATTGGCACAGAGCACAGTGAGCCTTAGCACTCCAAGTGAGAGGGGAGAGAGTCTCTGTCTAATTAGCACCTTCCTGCCAGCTCAGCTCACAGGCTCGAAGTCAAACTGTGGTGACACTAGTGCTCCATGCAATGGAGAGCATGCCCCTGTGAGGGAAGTCTCCCAAAAATCTTGCAGAAGGGAAAGCTACCACTCAAGCAAAAGGTTTCCAAGAGGGACACACACCGAGGTTTTTACAAGGAAACCTTCTGCAAAGGAACCCTTCCTGCACCCATCCTTCTCTCCCCCTCCACAGACAGAGCGGGTTCCTAAGCCCTGGCACCCCACCATGCTGGGCTCCATGACATCCCCCAGGTGTGAAGCACACCCACTGAGCTCAGCAATCATTGCAAAAGGCTGCTGAAAATTCCCTGGGACACTGACACTGTTAGATTCACCCAGTGCATTACACAGAAGAAATTCTGCCCTGTGTCTCCTAATTCTCACAGCAGTGACAGCAGGGAAGGCTTGGGTTTCCAGGAGCAGCACAGCTCAGCAGTCCTGTGAGCTGCTCCTGCAGCTTGCCCAGCTGAGGACCCAGGGCTGATGCCCCAAACACCACTGATAACCCCTGACAGCCCCAGAGCTGTTCACCTAGCAGTGCCCAGGGATGTGGGGCTTTCAGGACGTTCCTCCTCTGCAGTTTTGCACAAGCTCAGCCCAAAGTCAGAGGGGCAATGCTCGGAGTCTCCTCCAGACTTGCTCCACACAGTTTTGAAAATCCCAGGTGGAAAGAGGCAACACAGGAGCTGTGTTAATGTCACAGCTTTAGCACTGCCCCTCTGCTCCCTGCCACACACACACCTTTTAAAGGGAGGTAAGAAAACACGGTCGGGAGATGAGCACAGCCCTGCCAGAGCCCACAGTGCCAGGGTGGCAGAACCTGCTCACAGTAACAAGCCTGAACTCAGCCAGCCCCTGCACTTTATGGGCATTATCAGCACAGATCTGTCAGCAGCATCCTGATGCTCAGCATCCTGGATTTATGACAAGGCATCCTGACCACAGAGACACCTCTTGACCCAAATGCACATTCCTGCTCCTAGAACAGGCTGTAAATCAGGGAAGCTGCATCCATAACTGCCAAGAATCACTCAGCCTCATGCGCTTTTCCTCCAGCTCTCTGCCCTCTGAACCTGCACAATCCTCCCAGGAAAATACTTAGGAGTCATGATGGGCAGTTCAATAAAAGTGTCTGCCAGCACAGCAGAGAGCTTAATTATGTATACAGGACATCTAAGTGCATTCACAAGGCAGGGAAGTAACACAAAACCACCGGAGGAGATGCTCCATGGAGGGCACATCTCTGTCCAGAGGCCCCATTTGAAAGCAGCACTGCCCACATTTGCCTCCACATGCTGGGAACAGCCCATCCCTCCCAAAAATAGGCAAAAAAGGGCACAGTCCTGCATGTGTGGCTCAGGACATCCAGGCTTGGCAGAACCCTGTGCCTGTCTGTGCCAGACACAAGCTGCAGGAAAAAAGGAAGGAAGAGAACAGTTTAAAATTATTTTTTCCTTCTACCTTGCATTCCAAAATTCCACTTTTTAAAGTCCAGTAACCCTCACATTTCCCTGGGAGAGCTTTCTGTCACAGGATAGACAGGAGGACACAGATGAAAGGAGTCTCTGTAGGCTGAACCAGGCACGGCTGGGGTTACACCAGGACAGGCCTCCTAAGCTGCTCCTTCCGTCACTGCCGTGGCTCCTGCCAACATTGCAGCAGGGTTGCCACAGTCAGAATTAGGGCAAACCAGGTGGCTTCACCTGGAAAGTTGCACCTTTGCTTGATAGACATTCCTGCCTGCACTCAGAGAGCTGCACATAATTAGTGAGGAGAAACATCAACTACTTTTTCAATGGACATTATTAAACCAAGAGAAAATTTAGGAAACTTAAGTCAAAGCTACAGGTTTCCTGGAGCAGGAGGCCACTGCTCTTCAGGAGATCTGAGTCCCCAGGCAGGTTTCAGATGTGATAACTGAGCAGATCTGTGGCTTCTCCTGTTACCTGCATCCATCAGGTCCAGTTACATGGAAGCTGGGAAGGGCTGCACAAGTTAAGGGATGGGAAGGTGTTTTTACCCCTCTGAACAAAGCACAACCTGCTGCTGAAGGGCTCTGCTGGGCTTTGCTGGGAGCTCTTTTCCAGCAGTCATTTCCAGCCTCCATAGGCCAGTCCAGAACTTTCTATAAAAGCCATCTAAGAGCAGCAACATATTTCATGTAGGCTGAAATTCAAGATATGTAATTGTAGCAAGGTGGAGGGGGTGGGTCACCCCTTCTCCCTGGGAACAAGGGACAGGACGACAGGACAGAGGCTCAGGCTGGAGATCAGGAGGAATTTGTTATAAACATGGGAATGGACTGCCCAGGGAGATTTGGAGTCCCCAGCCCTGGAGGCATCCAAGAAAGGCCTAGGGGTGGCACTCAGTGCTCTGGGCTAGGGACAAGGTGGGCATAGGGCACCTTGGACTCCATGGTCTGAGAGGGTTTTTCCAACCTCAGTGATTCTGTGATATAGAGAGTTGTGCCACTATAGGAAATTTTTTCTTTAAGTATTGTTTAAAACTCCAGGTGTAGATGATGAGTGGAGCAGGATAATGGGACTAGAGCAGCTGCTGACCTCATTGCAAGTCCTGGATCTATCCCAGATTTATTCACCTTAAACGAACATGCACACTGACTGTAAGTTATCATTTCAAATAAATGCAATCTCATCTAGCCAAGATTCCAGTAGTGACACCACTTTCCCTGGGACAAGCTTAAACAGGGGCAATTTAGAACTAAGAATACAGGATGACATTAGTTCTCTTCATGACAGGTTCTATTNCGACAGGACAGAGGCTCAGGCTGGAGATCAGGAGGAATTTGTTATAAACATGGGAATGGACTGCCCAGGGAGATTTGGAGTCCCCAGCCCTGGAGGCATCCAAGAAAGGCCTAGGGGTGGCACTCAGTGCTCTGGGCTAGGGACAAGGTGGGCATAGGGCACCTTGGACTCCATGGTCTGAGAGGGTTTTTCCAACCTCAGTGATTCTGTGATATAGAGAGTTGTGCCACTATAGGAAATTTTTTCTTTAAGTATTGTTTAAAACTCAAGGTGTAGATGATGAGTGGAGCAGGATAATGGGACTAGAGCAGCTGCTGACCTCATTGCAAGTCCTGGATCTATCCCAGATTTATTCACCTTAAACGAACATGCACACTGACTGTAAGTTATCATTTCAAATAAATGCAATCTCATCTAGCCAAGATTCCAGTAGTGACACCACTTTCCCTGGGACAAGCTTAAACAGGGGCAATTTAGAACTAAGAATACAGGATGACATTAGTTCTCTTCATGACAGGTTCTATTACTAAGAAAAGAGAGAAATTCATCATCAAATCAAGGGCCATCCATAAAAAATGATCATTCAGATTTGTTCCAGCCTGTGAATGACCATCTTCCATCCCTATGCAAAAAATTTAAGGCTTGAGACTTGTACTCCTTCAGGAAAATTTCCCATCTTTGAGTATCCAAAAGATTATGTAAGAGAACCTCAAGAACAAAAATGTATTTAAGCAGGATCTACTTTTCTTTGACCTTAAAACTAGTTCTGTAACTGCCATATCAAATGGACCCTTTTTTGCTACTGTTGGAGCACAGGTTTTGTTCTCCACTGTAAAAGTAGCCTCTATTTTCTCACCTCCTCTCCAAAACCAAAGTGCAAGCCAAGGAGGAACAGTCCTGGAAGGGTAGGAGTCCCTTAAATGTGATCTCAGCTGCACCCATTTGAGAGAGACAGGGCTGCACTGCTTTGTTCCTTCTTGCAGTTCAATACATCAGTGCATTTGCTAAGTAATGCTTAGAAGAAACATTACCCTCCACTTAGAGATGCTCAAGACCAACAAAAAATTGCACTTAAGAGATGAGATGCTCTGAGGAAGGCAATTAAATCCAACTTGATAACTGTCAGCTCAAGATGCATTCAGCAGCGCATCCTCTCCACCCAGACAAGACAAGGCGTGACCAGGGCTCAGGGATCCCCATCAGTAATTTTAATTAACATTATACCTTGGGGAACCGAACTATTCCAACAGGACACACAGCTGCAGCCACCAAGAAACACAGGGGACAGGATGTCAGTAGCTTTATGGTGACACTTGTTTCCTGAACACTGCAAGGATTAAATTAAATTATCACACAACTTTCAGGAAGATGGTTTCCTTCCCCAGAAGGGGATAGGCATCTTCCAGCCACGGGATAAGGAAAAGATTCAGAGGTCAAGCTTACAAGCTTGATCTGCAAGTGAACCTTGACTTTGCAAAGGTCAGTCTGAGAGAGAACTGGAGCTTCTTAGGAGTATCCAAAGGGAACATGACATTTCCTAAAGAGGAATCACAGTAAATCTGTAAACATGTTACACAGCTCTCTGTGACCAGACACAACCTGGACACACAACAGTCACATCCCCAGCAGGGCACCTGTGAGTCCTTATCATAAAAATAATATAATTAAGAATTTTAGGTTTTTTTAATAAAAGGACCATTTGCTTTGTTTTAGAGCACACACTTGAAAAATTGTGGCTGTGCTGAGAAGCTTAATTTAACTGGAGATGTTCACATATGACTAAAAGGTGACTTTCTTATATTTTGGTGCCCCAAACTGCCCCAGAGCTGGAGGTGAGGCTGTCCCAGCCCAGAGCAGAGTGGGACAATCCCTCCCTGGCCCTGGTGTCCCCAGGACAGGGATGTACCCCCTGGACAGGACATTGCTGGCTCAAATCCAACTGGCCATGGACAAGGACCCCCAGGTCCCTTCTTGCAGATCCTCTCCAGCTTCTCAATGATGTTTGGGGTCTGAGAATGGAGGAAGGTGGTTTAGCTTCTACTTCCATTTCTAATTTCATAAGAATCTAAGCTTCTAATTTTTCAGAGAAATAATTCAAGTTTTTTTCCACAGGTTGCAGGAACAAAACCTTGTAAATGCAACAGATTCTGATGGTCCAACCAAAATATAAGTTGTTTTGTTATCTCATTGATTTTAAGACCTTTGCAATCTCACAGGCCCTGATCCCAGATTTTTGGACACTTGAAATTGTTCTGGATCAGGTCCCTCTGTACAAAGTATGGCAGTGTCCAAAGTTGCTTGGCTTCAGGGTCATGTGTTTATTTAGATGACTCAAACAAGAGAGCGAAGACCCTGACTGCAGTTCCAAATGAGATCTGGCAAGATCCAGCAAAAGCCAAGTCAAGTTTGGTTTTCACAAGAGATGCCAAGTCAGGATGGTTTGTGGCTGAGCATGTCACAGAGAGATCCACAAAACATGTGCTACTAAACCCGACACCCCACCAATCCTGCTCGTGGTTATGCTGCAAATTCAGCATTCAGCCCCAGAAATTGCTAGGTTTTACAAGCCCCTTTCAAGCAACCCAGATACTGTACAACTCCTGGAAAAGTTCTGGATAAGCATCAAACCCTGGTGAAACTTGGGGTTCCGTCCCAAATCCAAGATGCAGTGAGGTGTGGTTTTAAATACACAAGCTAAGGAGGGCAAATACCTTATATACTGCACCAGAGTTCCACACTGCAGCCCCTGGGGTGCCCCTGCCCTCCCCACACCTCCTTGGCACCTTGCAGCACCCCTGGCTGCCAGGATGGCCCTGGCATAGCAGGTACCTGCAGCACTGGCAACCAAATGCCACCCAGGACTGGGGCACGGGGAGGGCACCAGGCTGGAGGCTCAGCCTGAGGTGTCCTTGCATCAGCCCCCAGCCCTGCAGAGAGGAGCTGGTTCTCCACCAGCAGCTTTTCAAAGACAGCTTTACAAGAAAGCTTAATTTCACACCCAACCAAAGCCAACTGATAAAAATCTGCTCCAGGTACAGTAGAAAGGCTTTGGAGAATCCTTGGTAGCTGCCACCCAGGTGAGTTTCCTTCCCTACCAAGGGAGGCTCCCACTGAAGCCCCCATGGCTCCTTCTCCTGTGGGGCCAGAAGACTTTCAGGGGCCAAGAGCAGTTTTACAGGCCACGGTGGGCACCTTCACTCTATGATGCTGTAAGAGTTTTTAGCCAACTTTCCTGACTAAACCCCCACATGCTTCAAGAAAACCCCTATTTTAAAGCTGTAATGTAAACAAGCCGAATTTATTACTATCCCCTAAAGGCTACTGCTGGCAGGCATCAGTGATAAAGCTCTGCCAGACCAGTCTGGCATCTAGCAACAATTTGTTTGTTGTCCCACAAAGATACAGAGAGCCTTGCCATATGATACTAGCAACTTTCTGGTAACATTAAGAAATATATTGGCTTGGAAAGCTGTTATCACACCAGCAAAAATGCTGTGTCTGAGAGGCAGGTCTCTGCTGTGAGTGGCACCAGCACAGTAGGGCTGGTCAGGGCTGGGAGAGGCACTGGTGGCCAGCACAGCCGTGCCACCTCCTGCCCCTGCACTAGTGATGTGGCCCTGGCCCAGCCAGACTTTGGCTGGCACAGCTTTTGTTCAGGAGCTGGACTGTGCCTGGGGAGCAAAGCTCAGCACTGGTCGTTCTGAGTGCTGGGAGGGTTCCAGTGCTGCAGACTGGAGTGGCAGGGGACACATCCCTAGCAGCCACCCAAATTATCTGTCACCAGTCTGGAGCTCTGCCTAAGCCACCCAGCTGCCCACAGCTTCCCACCCTTCACCAGACAGCTTTTCCTCACTGCTCACATTCAGCTCAGAAAATGGAGGAATAAAATCAAACTCATTAAAATGCTTTTACAAAAATAATGCCCCTATACTACACTGATTTTGAGAGTGTGTGGGCACCAGGTCACTGAGGATCTTTGAGGGAAGATGGGAGTGTGAAATTCCCTCCCTACAGACACCTGCTGCAGCCTAAGCACTGCCATTGACCAAACTGCCTCACCCACAGGGGGATGCCAGGGAAGCACAGGGAATTCCCTGGAGACAATGCTGGGGTTAGGAGAGACACTGCCCTGCTCCCCACACAGCAGCCACCAGCCCTGGCTGTGCCCAAAGGAACAGCAGGCTCTGGCCATCCTGGGATGGCTCGGGCTTCACAGAGACCCCGAGTGCAGGTGCTCTCCTGGCAGAGGAAGGGGCAGGGCAGCCAAGGGCAAACTCTGCAGCATCCTGCAGTTCTAGAGAGACTGATGTGCTGTAAGGACAGGTTCAGCAAGAGCAGCTGGAGCCAAGCTCGGGTAAGAGCCACCTGCTCAGCCCAGGCTGCTCCTCACTCTGGGAGACTTCAAAGATTTACTTTTGCCAGCCTTCAGCAAACATGAAATCCCCACTCCAGTGATGGCCTTATCTCAGTGCACCAGATAAGAGAAGATGAGGCACAGAGCAAAATCACAGAAGGACTCCCCAGGAGAACCAGTCAGAAGCTCAAGAGCTCCTCCAAAGAGACCATCAGCTCCTCTTTGCCCACAGCACTGAATTACTGCCAATATTCAGAGTTCCTGCATTCTAGATGACTTGTCTGTCACCTTGTCACAAGTGGACAAGTCACATTGTGCCTGTCCTTGGAAGAACTGCACCTTTCAGAGTCCTCTCCCCACTGTGTTTGTAAGAAGGCTGAGATAAATAAACAAGATTAATAATTAAAAAAAAAAAGAAGAAAAAAAAATTTTGTCAGAAAAGCAGCTAGCATTCTTGTTCTGATATTTTAATCTCTCTCCCTGTAGTATGATTACAACCATAAAGCCTGGAGAAGAGAGGGCTCTAGGAAGAACTTACTGCAGCCTTTCAATATTTGAAAGAGGTTAAAGAGTGATGGGGACAAACATTTTAGCAGGACCTGTTGCAATAGGACAAGGAGTAATGGCTTTAACTAAATGGCTTTATCTAAATGAAAGTAAATTAATACCAGATATAAAGAAGAAGAAATTCTTTACTTTGAGGGCACTGGCACAGGGTGCCCAGAGAAGCTGTGGCTGCCCCTGGATCCCTGGCAGTGCCCAAGGCCAGGCTGGACAGGGCTTGGAGCACCCTGGGACAGTGGAAGATGTCCCTGCCCATGGCAGGGGGTGGCATGAGATGAGTTTCAAGGTCCCTTCCAACCAAACCCATACTGTGATTTTATAATAAAGTTCAGTGGTCCACAGAAAACTTCAGGAAGACCAGAAAACTCCCGACCTACACCAAAAACCCATAGGCAAAGAAATATATGGGCAGAAGTAAAAAGAAATAAAATTACATGTTTCTTGGACCTTCTCTAACACAACATGAAGAATCCATGAAAAACACACTCCAGTCTGTTTTCCTCAGGTGCTGCACACCTGTAACAGAGAAGCCACTGCTGTCCACCATCTCCCCTGTCTCATTTTCCAAAGCACCATCCAGAGTGCCTGTGGCCTCAGCAGCTGCTGTCACAGTGGGGTCAGGAGCTGCCCAAAACAGCTCCAAGCCCTTTGCTCACTGCTGGCTGTGAACACACACACACAGAGCACCTGAGAGAGGCAAAACCCACTTGGTCTGGAGCTCCTGAGCAGGCTACATCAGAGGGCTCTGCTGGGAAACTCCGGTGGAGGTGCAATTATCAGAAATAAAGACACAAAGGCCGCTCCTCTTGCCCCCGGGGGGTTAATCTGCTTCCCTGCAGCACAGCCAGCTCCAAGGTGGGGAAAAGCCCCATCCACCTCTGGAGCTCTTGTGCTATCACCAGCTCCAGCTGAGAACAACCTGCTCCTGACCGTGGCATTCTTTGCAGGTGATCATGGGACACAAAAGGGACTAAATTCAAAGCAGGTTTTCAGCTGGGGGGGAATCCGAAACTGCTGAGTGAGGAGGAGGAGGAGGAGAACAAAGCCAGATGGCCTGTGCTGGTCTGGCTGGGGATTATGCAGTGTCAGGCAATAGGAAACGAGCAAAGGGGTTGGTCCCATCGCTCCACTCCTGCCAAACCAGCATAGCAGGACAACCATGGAACAATCACTCCGTGGGCTTCATTCCCTCCACCTCCAGACTGAACTTAAATATTTGTATAAGCCCAGGCATAACTTTTATCTGATGTTTTCCTCAGGGTTTATTGACTGTTTAGAGCATTCAGGCTAAAAAACATTCCCTCAGACTCTTGTCACAAAGAGAACTGAAACTATGACACTAATTAAAACCACCCTCTGCTATCAAGAAGACATGCTTTTGTTTTCTTTTGTTGCTCATGAGGAGCTGTTAATGTGGGCAACACGTCTGGAACATTTTCCTGCCCGGTTCCCCCTGGCCCAGGTCGGCTGCTTTGGGGACTGACCACAGGCTGGGCTGGGAGGGCAGCACTGTTTTCAAGAACCGACTTATTTATTCTTTGTAACAAAACGTTTGCCAACTTAACACCACGAAAAGCACACCAGGGTAAAAAAAAGGTGATAGAAAGGTGACAAGCTAAAGAACTGTCCTGCCTCAGTGCCCAGTGGGACAAATCACAGGATGAGCCTTAAATACACACTCCATTAATATTCTATTATTCTGTGTGTTTGGAAACACAGGTGCTGACTTTGCCAGGATCCTCCTGGACACTCAGTGCAGAAGAGGAAAGGTAGTGGGCTGCCCTGTGCCACTGCTGACCCACATGGGGCCAGGTCTGCTGAAGAAAAAGGTGAGATTTTGTGCTTATTTTACCCCATCCGAGTGCTTCTAAGGCCTCCATGAATGCTAACAGCACCTCATAAACACTGACAAAATTGTCCTGGTTACATTTCAGGGGAAAGTGCTGTGATCACATTTAAAGGATGGAAAATTAAGGCACAAAAAGATCGAAGGCAGGTTTGTGTTCAATGCAACCTTCAAAAGCATCCAATGTTGTTAAAATACAGTTAATTAATTTCCCTGTCTAAGACCAAACTATGGGGTCTCATGCAGGGTGGTGACACAAGTGCAGGAAGCAGAGAGTTGGCTGCTTTGCCCCAGCCCTCCTGGATCACCCATTCCCATTTCTCCCTGATTTTAAGCAGTGCCCTGGATGGCTCCTGCCTTCACAGGCAACTCCACAGCAGGTCAGGCCCAGGGCCCTGGCTGGCAGCAAATCACCAGGGCTTAGCCTCCACCGAGCATCTGCTCCCCAAGGAAACACAAGCAGGAAGAGGGAGCATCCTCCAGGGAAGGCAGTGTCCCACGGGCGTCACTCCTGGGATCACAACAGTGAATAGATTTTCATCAGAACCGTTTGGTTTCTGGTTTCTATTTGGGAGCATGGCTTGCACTGCCTTGACTCAAAATAAAACTCAGCTTCCCTTTCTCACAGCCACAAAGATGCTAGATTTGAATTCCTGGTGCTGCGAAGTGAGGGCAGCAGAGGTTTGAAGGCTGGAATATTCTACTTGACACCTATTTTTTGGTGGCACTTCAGCTTTGCACAAGCCTCTGCAAACTCCCAGCTTTGCCAACAATACAGAAGGACTGTGTGAATTACAAGAACAAGTTAATGCACAAAAGAATACTACTTCAGCACACAAGTTAGGCTGGAGGGGGGAACACACTGTGATTTGTTACATGCTTCCATTGTGGCAGCATCCCCCAGTGTTCAGGTTCCAGCCCTGGCTGTGCCACACCAGTCCCTGGTGCCTGGCTGGCAGGAAGGAGCCTTCTGCTGCCCAGCATGAACCACCAGCAGCAGCTCTGCTTGCCCTTCTATTCTGAATTTCTCCCAAAAGGAATTCTGGGGGAAATCCATATTTGAATGTCCCCCCAAAGAAAGATCAGGTGGGGAAGGTGCTGTGGAAGTGGCCATGGCACTGGGATGCTGAGGGGACATCCCACATGAGGCATGGCCCTGTGCACACCTGCAGGACCACTGCAGAGCCCCGTGAGGCTGCAGGGCTCCTTTTACAGGCTGGGAGGGGGCTCAGGACAGAGCTCAGGAGAGCACCTGGGACAGCAGGAGCTGCTCTGCAAACCCCACATCCCCCGTCCTGCTTCTCATTTCAGGCTGACAGGCGAGGCTGGGACACATCATTACAGCCCCGAGGAGGCTGCTCAAGGTAACACTCAGGTTACAAATGAATTAATTGGAAACACTTACCTTCCCCACTAGCTTGCCTTTCCTGTTCATGCAAAGGTAGAAATCTGTCTCCTTCCCTTTGATCCGGACTTGACTGCCAAAAGTGTCTGTTTCCACTAGAAGCTGGGCTTGGAAAGGAAGAAGAAAAGAAAGCATTTACCAGTGAGGTCCCAGGCAGTCCCAGGGTGCAGAGCTCCCCAGGGACTGTCCCCCTGTCCAGCTGAACCACACCAGGGTGCTCTCCACAGGGACAGCCCCAGGGACCCCTCAGGGGCTGAGCTCGTGGCTTGGTGCAGGTCTGACACCGCCCCACTCACGCCCACACAGATGCCCTGAGTTTAGAGCTGGTTTAGCACAGAACAAGCCAGCCCACGTGTGGGCTCTGTCTGTCCTCACCAACCCCACCACTCACCAGCAACATCAGCTCAGTCCTCACCAGCCCCACCACTCATCAGCAAGCAGCTCAGTGCTAACACCACCAGAGAATTGTTTATGTGGGAAAAAAACCTCTGAGATCATCAAGTCCCCCAGCACTGTTGTGGCCACCACTACACCCTGTCCCCAAGTGTCACATTTACATGGCTTTTAAACACCTCCAGGGGTGGGGATGCCACCACTGCCCTGGGCAGCCTGTTCCAATCACATCGCTCTCCTTCATGTTGCAGGAGGGTTCTTGGAGGGTAAGAACATGGATTTTATTCTCATGAAAATGAAAGATTAGCATGATGACAAAGAAAATCCTTCCCCCACAGCCAGCACCACTCAAACACTGCACAGAAGTGGTTCAGCCATGCACTGCAGTGCAAAACACCACAGTGATCTCCCAAAGGTCACCACAACAGCTAGCAGGGAGAAATTTGGCACTGCTTGTTCTGTCTGATGCACACCCGCCCTGCAGATGTCCTCCATTACCTCCATGTGCTTCCAGGAGGTCAAAATTGCTTTCTGGCAGTCCAGACCCAGGTTTCCAGCTCTAGCTGGGAGGAATGTGGCCAATCTCAGCGTCTTGCAGAGTATTGATGCCAGAGCTGGTTTGCAGCACCACCAGGAGCCAGGGTAGAGGACAGATTTGTGCTGCACCTCCATAAAGCCCTGCTCTGCCACAGCTGCACCAGCAGAAGGGGCCAGGCTGCCACCCAGATGAGCAGCGTGTCATCCTCCGTCATTATCATCATCTCAAAAACCCAGGCAGATCCAAATTCAGCCTTTTACTCCATCTCTAATCTAAACACAAATTCCAGTCATGCTCAAGATTCAGATTCCAGGAATTTCCCCAGAGAGGTAGGAACAGGCAGACTGGACATTTTGGTCCAGATCCCTCTCTGAGGAGGAGAAGGAGAAAGGAGACATGGTTGAAACACAATGCAAGAATGTGTGAGTGTCAGCAAGCGCAGCTCCACACTCCTGCTCTGGAAATACTCACGCCTGTGAGTTCTGAGCCCCACCATAGAATTACAGCTTTTGCCAAACTCTGGAGAATGTTTGATCTGTGCTGCAAAAAGGCACATTCTTTTTGGCATTCATATTTCAAACTTTAAAGCCCTCTAAGAGCAAATATGTTCATTGTAAGGATTTACCATGGGGATAGAAATAGGAGTTTGTTTCATTTAAACACATTAATATTTTCCCCACTTGTAAAGTCAGCTTTTGGCTTCTGCAGCAGTGCAAATATCACAAACCTTTAACTCACAAGGGCCCTAAACATTTTCCCCTTGCAACTCAGTCACATCTGTAAGTTCAGGGGTTTCCAGTTACTAGCTGCTTACATTTATTTAGATATATTTGTGAAACCTGTTATCACAGGGGATATTTAAATTATAACTTCTTTCTGACAGCAAGTGGGATAATGTCTGTATTACAGCAGGGTATTACTTGCAATCATGCACGAGTATGGATATTTATAGAAGTTTTTCAGAAACACATCATGGGTTTGGGTATCTGTGATGGAGAGCAGCCTGAAGCAACAACTGGGTGCTGCCCACTTTGTCCCCTCACCTGCCAAGGTGGTATCAAACCTGTAACCACTCTGAGGAAGGGCCCTGAGCCAGAAATAACCCATCCAAGTGAGGATATCAAGGTAGGCCAGTCAGGAGGGGATGATGGCATAGGGCCAAGGACAGCTCCAGGACAGGCTGAGCAGCTTGGTTGAAACCCAGTGAGTGTCCACTGCTCCAGGAAGCTCAGAGAGTCTGCTCAGGGACAATGCAGCATTAGCAGACAAGGGAACAGCAAAGTAGGAGCTGTCTTTAAAGAGGTGATTCTGAAAGGGCTTCCCCTCTCATGAGCATGGACAGAAGGTCAGCCTCAGAGAGGGACCAGCAGCCACCACACGAATGAAGGTTGTGGATCCAGCAGAGCCTGGTCCAGGAGCCATGGCCAACACTCAGAGCACCAAGGAGCTGCCCACAAATGTGCAGTGGCCAAAGCACCCAGGCACTAGTGCAGGGCCACACAGAACAGGGGTCAAGGAGGGCAAGAACAGGACAGCACAGCTCCTTCTGAGTTGCAAGGTCTTCCCTGTCCACTCCAGCTTGATAGTAGCTCTTACCATCAGATACAGGCTCTGGCCAGCCAAAGGAGGAGCTAACACTGACAAAACCCTGCACCATGAGAGCTGTGAGCTGTGGTCCCACAGGACAGCCAGCAGCTCACACCCCTCTAACACAAGTCGCCCTGGCAGCCCAGGCTCAGATAGATAAACACAGGAACACAGGGCACACACAGGCTTGTGCTCCCCACCCCCTCACTCTGCAGCCAGTATGAGTAATATCCAAGCCGATTTTAATTTGAAAAATATCACCTTAAAAAGATGCCGGTTCCCTGCTGTGAAAATTAAAACCATCTGGATGGAGTGATTTCAAATAATTAATCTAGGACTCCTTTGGCACCGCTACTAATTAAAATACGATACTTTCCTCCCCCTTTTTACATAAAAAATTTAACTAAAGTTTAAAGATCTAATAAAATAATGTAATAATTTAGAACTAAATGGAAGTCACCTTTCCTGCGGACTGCAAAGGTTATGGCGGTGCTGAGCCCCTCCCAGGCGAGTGCCACGGCACGGCCTGAGCTGCAGAGGAGAAGCAGGGATCCAGTGAGACCTGTGTGCTGGCAAACACAACACCATCCATCCCAGAGCCCCGAGGGACAGCCCAAAACCCCAGGGATCACCCTGCACCCAGTGCCCAGGAGCAGAGGGCAGGAGGTGCAGCAGGGGATGTCTGAGCCCTGCTGTGCCCTGAGCTGCCCCAGGACAGGCCAAGGCCTCACAGAGGTTCCCACTTCTGCAAAATCTCAGTCTGAAGATGATGGAAACATCTTATTTCTAGAGATCCCTGATTCTCTTTTCTGAAAGAGAGATCAGAGCAGCTTTAGGGTGGGTTATCACCTAGTCTGCAGCACCCCTGCCAGCTGATGCTTCTTTGTGCAACAGGCTTCTCCCTAAATTCTCTCAGGAGCAGGGACAGGCACCTTAAACAACACATCTAAAATCCTCTGGGATGAATCCCAGTCCTGAAGGTTGCAGCAAGAGTTCATGGAGGTGGAGGCTGACCCAGCATAAGGAGCTGCTTGTGTCTCCCTTCCCACTCACACTGAGGAAAAAAGCTCAGCCACCATCAAAACATTTCACATTAATTCAAACTGGACTTGGAATGGTGTCCTGTCCTGTGACAAATGTGCCATGGCACAATGGAAGTGCCAGGAAAAACCCAAGAGAATGTCCGGGAGAGCTCAGGTGAAATGAGCCCCACCATCGCAGAGCAGCATCCCCAGAGCACTCTGCTGTTCAGCACACCTGACTTCCAGCCCCATCTGCCCCACACAGAGATTACAATCTTTATTTTCAAAGTCCCTGTACTCCAATCTTCAGATCAGGTGTTATTGTTTAAATTCTTTGACAGCTATATATTCTCATATATTTTCCAGCAGAATTTAAAAAAGGAGTGAAAGAGAAAATATGTCTTTAGAGGGTGAGATCTGCTACATGTTTTGCCTTATTGGCCCATTTAACCTAAACCTTCCTAAAAACTCTCACTGGAAGAGACTGGAATTCCTCACAAGTCTAGATGAAAAGGATTACCTATATATGCACGTTGAAAAGCTATCTACCAACTAAGAAAACATGAAGTCAGGGAGATATATGAAGGTGACAGAAAATATGCCAAATTATCTTTCAGATATTTCCCGGGAGTGGGAGGACAGGATCCAGAAAAGCACAGGGAAAGAGAGGGGAAAGAGGGCACCTGAGAAGTGTAAGGTTTACAAGTACCAATCACAAAATCCTCAGGTCCAGATAAAGAGATAAAGGGGGAAACACAAGAAGGGTGCAGAAGGACCGGATACTTCAAGTCCATCCACTGGTTTGGGTTTTTTTGCAGGTGAAACCCCTGCAAAAGGAGCCACAAGGAGAAGGAACACAGCTGTTTACACTGTCCACATGCATCTTGGAGCCAGCCAGCTATAACAGATTTCCTGGGGAAAAGGAACTCAAAGGGGACCAAGACTTTGTTGCTTTGGTTGCACTTCTTTTTCTGAAACAAAGTGAGCAAAACCATTGTCAGACTTGAGAGCATTTGCAGTGAATGAAGGGGCTGCACTGACACACTGAGGCTGGGAGCACAATACCTGGGACAGAGAGCAGCTTTCCCAGTTTGTCACCCTGGTGCTGTGAACCAGGACATTCCCATCCTTCACAGTGCATAGATCATATCTGATGGGAGAGTAAAATCCACTTTCTGCTGAGACTGACTCTTCTCCTGAGACTCCTAACATGGGCAAAAGTGTTTAAAATATTTGAAACCTGTTCAAACCCTGCCTACCCCCACCAAAACCACGTGAATCCCTTCCACAACCACAACACAGGAGGGAATGACCCTGCCTCCACAGTCATGATGTAATGACGAGGGAATAACACCAAAATTAGGTAAAGTCTGGAGGGTCTAATGAAGCCTGCAGGCTGTGGTCCATTGAGGGAATCTAGGCTTCATCCTTAAGTTTTGTCTGCACACTTGCATGGCCCTGCAAACTGAATGGTATTTAACAGTTATAACCCACAGAACCCAACTCCCTTCTCAAATATTCAGGTGCAAATTAGGAGGAAACGCCGCAATCAGTGGGGCTGGTGCTCAGGAGGGCAGAGCTGTGAGCCACATACCACTGCCCTGAGCTCATCCTGGCTGTTCTGGGCACAACACATGCAGTCAAATTACTGGAAGGGATGGTCCTGCGGAGGAAGATTAAGAGCAGCTCCAAGGTCCAGGCTCCAGGTATTTTCTGTTTCAAGCTACCGCATTGCCTGAGCCATGGAAGCGCTCGGTGTCAGTGCAGGGGTTGCCCAGGGAGCAGCTCCCAGCCCTGACCCAGCTGTTTAAAGGTGCTGTGAGGATTTTTTTCACTGTACCTTTCACTCAGTCAGCACTTTAACTGTTGCACCTGGAGTCCAAGACTTTTTGGGGTGGGTCAGCCCCTCAGGGCATCAACACATGCACCGAGTGCCAAGTCCTCGGGCAGGTTTTCCTGCCCCATCACAGGGTGGCAAGGGAAGCAGGAGCTGTCCTGTGTGAACAAAGGACAGGCTGCAGACACTACCTGCCACCCGCAGAACAGCCTCGGTAGATCTCAGGAACCAGACAGGTTAAATATTTGCTTGGGAGACATCAGAAGAAAATCTATAATGCAGCAAAGACCTCAAAGGCACTTCCACGACAGCAACCTGATCCTGTAAATACTTCCACACAAAGGACTTCACACACATCGGAAGTCCCTGAGTGCTGATAAAGATCCCTACACGGCTTCAGGGTCCCGCCTCTGCCAGCGCCTGCGGGGTACGAGCAGAGCCTTGGACACGGCTTTGGGGACAGCTTCCCCCGAGGGCTATGCTGCTCAGTGCCCACGGGACGGGGAAGGTGCAGGATCGCATCCCACGTTCCCTTCCTGGCACACCTCGCCCGGCGTTTCACCTCTCCAGTTGCCTTTAGGAGCTTCAGGCTGCAGGCGCTCCCACTCCCAAAGACCCAGCTCACACCAGGGAGGCTCCTGTCCCACGGCCAGCACACTGAGCTGTCCCTTGGCACTACCGGGGCTCGTCTGCAGCACGCAGGGCCAAGTTCTGCAGAAATCTCCATGTTGGTGCCAAGCACAGCAGCCCAAGTGCCCAGCCCAGGCCAACTGGGCAGGCAGGACACGCTGTGCTGCAGTTAACTCCACACAGCCCTGGATGATCAGGCCAGAAAGTATCACTTTCACACTGTTTAATATCACTCACACTGTTTGATATCACCCCCCACTATTTAATATCACTCTTCACTATTTAAGCCTGACACACCATCCATAGAAACATGAAATCACAGAATGGTCAGGTTGGAAGAGAAATTCTCAAGCTCAGCCAGGCCCAACACCCTGGGCAGGGACACCTTGCACTAGACCAGGTTGCTGTAAGCCCTGTCCAACCTGGCCTGGACCATTACAGAGCTCCTACCAGTAGGGATGCCCACCCAAAAGATTTCCCTACCACTTCAGCAGTGGCTGACAAAACACGCCCAGGGGACAATTCTGAGCTGTTGGTGTTCCCCAAGCATCTCAGGGACCATCTCTGGCAGATTCTGCCTCCCCACCCTGTAGAGATGTGTTGTTCATGCCAGAATGGCACTATCAAGGTAAAAAGGAAGTTCTTAAACCCACAAGTCATCTTCCCCAAACCGCCCAGGCTCCTATAGGATGACAAAGCTTCCAAAAAAAGTCCCTACAACCTTAACAGTATTCACCACATCTTGGGAGAAGCTTAAATGAAAATGTGCTAATTTCAGGTCTTTTATTAGCCCACACATATGAAAATTGTTTGACACTTTAGCAGATGTAAGACCAGAATCAAACCAGAATAAATACCAAGGTAGGTCTAAGAGATTTTTGTCCAACATAAATAAAACTCTTTTAAATCCCTGAATCTGTAATTCTGTGACAAACAAACCAACCAGTCAACCAAACACTCACCCAAGAAAACCCCATCTGAGCTATAAGTACCATATTATTGGCCCAAGCCTGCACTCCCCAGAGGCTGGTCATCCCTTAGCCATGTGAAAAATGAATGTAAGACCGAATGTTGAATACTGTCATTCTAACATGGAGACATTTGCACCCTTTTGTACATCTAAGAAAACAGGATTAAGCAGTCAGAAATCAGACTTGACCTCTTGCAGATGTTTTATACATAATTCACCATAAGAGACACTAAAAATATTTTGGCAGTTGCTTCAACAATGGCGAATAAGCTTATTCTAGACAAGATTCAGTAGAAGTGGAGGTGGGGAGGATGTGTGCTCTAAAAACACCTGGAAACAAATTCTGCTCTGAACTTTGCCACCTGCAAACTAACCATGACTAAGAAACAAGCCTGGAAAGAGAAACATTCAGAATGTTAGCACAGAAATTCCTCTTTCTCACCAGGGTGTCCTGCTGCCTCCAAGCACAGCTTGAGTGGACAGTATTTCTACATAGGCAGGAAAACTGCTTGACAAGCTGCCAGGCTCTAAGGCTGGAATTACTGAAGGATGAGCCTCAAAAAAGTTCAGAAGATCTGTTATGCTTGAAAAAGCACCTAAAGTGAAAAATAAAGAGCCAAACCCTGATGTCTTTGAACGTTCTCATTTGAATAAACTCCTACTGACACAGTCAAGCCCAAAAGACAACGACCTCAGAGCCTGGCCCTGAGCTTCTCTCTGAAACCCATCCAAAGCTGGAGACTCTTGGGCTTGGAAAGAGTGTGAACCTTCCCCATCCCCACAGAGGGTTAGAATTACTTCAAGAAAAACCCCTGATGAAGTTATTTTGACACTCTTCTTCCCAGTCTCAGCTGGACCCAATGAAAGCACTGATGGACATAAAAACAACAAGGAGAGAATGACCAGCCCGGGAACCCCGTGTGCTGCCATGGCTCCCCAGAGCTGCTCTGTTTGTGTCCAGGAGCACAGGACAGAGCCCAGGGACCCTGCAGCACTGGCCCCCTCCCTCGGGCAGCTGCTGTCTGCCTGCTCAGCCCTGGGGATGCACTAGATGTGGTGTCAGCACCTCCATCTCCCCTCTCCAAGGACTCCCATGCACATAAATCTCTCTCACATGCCAACACAGAGATGGTTTTATACACTCCACCAGTCAGCCCAGCCAGACTCCCCTGCTGTGTTTGTGAGTGCTCCAAAACGGGGCTAATCAGGAGAAATGTGTAAATCAACTGCAGTATTGGTCAAATTAATATTATCAGTTGTGCCTGATACACAAAGTTGTTAAGTTCTACCAAGTAGGGTTCTTATTCTGCACCAGTAAAAGCTGAAATTAGCAAAATTAATTTTATGGATCAGAATATAAGTGTGTTTATGCATTTTCTCAAAGGGACTCGTTGTACCTTCCCTTCTTCCAGCAAGTGAAAAATACGCTGAAAATAAAGTTGCAGGATGCTCTGGTGTTTTCAGTGGGATTCTTGTGGCTCTGGAACCCAGAGGAACAGAGGCAGCAGCACAACCAACCAGAAGAAAATATTCTGGCACATGGGGAAAATTCCTCTCTGTTTTAACATTTTAAGCAGGGTTTGCTCTTAGATATGGTCACAAACACAATTTCAAAGATAGCTGACTTCTCAATGCTTGTGCTGCTGAAGCTCCCTGTTGCCAAATAAAAGATAGCATATTATTAAATGAAGAGAAAATCCTCACTCTTGGGTAGGAGGATATGAGAGAGTGTGATTATTTTGGGGTAAGGGTTAAAAGAGCGGGCAAGAACAGCACCGGGGACATCTGGAGCCAGCTTCACCCTGGAAAGTACCTCAGGGGAAGGAAAGTCCTCTGCACCAGCCCCTTTGGAGAGGTTTCTCCCTACAGACACAGCACAACTCTTGTGACTATTCTCAGGGCAGGAGCAACAGAAATAATGCAACAACCACCAAAAATCAGGTACCACATTAACTCTCCCGTTAGCACCTTTGGTTTCACATATTTATTCATCATGGGACTTCTCTTAAACTGTTGCTCCTAGACCTCAGCATATGTAAGACTATATACTTTCCTTTTACTGCATTTTAATTGCATGAGAAGTTTTTAAAGTATTTTTTTTTCTTTCCTGGAGTCATTTGGGACAAAAGGCATCTGGCACTGGGTATTTAAATAAGTCCTGTCAGAACTGTAAAATTAGTTTTACGTTTTAATAAGGGTACTTTAAAAATCTCAAATATAATTCTGGATTCAAACCATAAGTGTTTGGATTAAGAAAAGCAGATCCCATGTAAAATCTTAATATAAAAAAATAAATCAAGTACAGAACTAAGCTAGTCCTTATCTGTGGCATTACAAACAGGAGCAGCAAAGAAAAGAGGTAATATCTCCAATAGCTTTGCAGGGGAGGAGCATTCTGAGTTTAAAGAAGCAGTGCTGACAGCATAAAATCTGTATTGTATTGTATTATTTGCTATTTATCTCAGTTTGCCTAGAGACCCAGGCCACCTTTAAAGCTCCAACTCAGCCCCATGTTTCCATCCAAAATTCCCTCTACTCTTTCTATCCTCGCTGTGCTGGAGCATCCTGCCCTCCTCTCCCCACCCTGAAGGGGTGGCCCAAGGACCTGCATGGCAGAAGATCCCTTGAGGTGGCAGGTGCCACACTGGCAGGGGACATCTCTGCTGTAGGTGTGCAGCCTGCACCCACCCAAACTGGGAGTGACAGAGCTCCCTTAGTGTGGAGGACTCTGTGATCAGCTCTGCAATCAGCCGAATTCACTCTAAAGATCTGCAGACACACAGACAGAGGACAAAGCCAAAGCCAAATCCTCCTTCCAACACTCACTACTCCATGCCAGTGAGCACATCCCTCCTCCCTGCCAGGACACCCTCTGACTCCTCTCATTTTATCTTCCCCCACAACCTCTGGAGTGCACAGAGAATTGCCCATCCTTACCCCTACACAGACCTGAATATTTGCAGGCAGCCCTGCTGGCCACATCTCTGTGCTGAGCCCGAGGACCGGGCCATCCTCACCTTTGTCATGGGAAGACAAAGCCACCTTTGAGCCCTGCCAAGGTGATCACATCTCCCCATGTTTGCTGCCACCACCTGAGCTCAGCAGCCACTGCTGGGACACTCCTGGCCAGTGCCACCAGCACAGAAGAACCCAAGGACACACCACAGCCATGGGACAAGAGACAGCCCCTGGCCAACACCTTCTCCAAGGGCTTTATGGCCCAGCACAAAGCTGCAGCCTGATCTGTGCCGAAAGGGAGCCACTTCGCCATCCAGGACCCCAAAGGAGCAAAGGAACCATGGACTGAGGAGCTTCAGTGCAAGCTCCTGGTGGGGAACCTGACCTTTAAGGTCCCTTCCAAACCAAATCCTTCTGTGACTGTGGAGTGGCTTTCCAGGTGCCCAGCAGGCCTGGCCCTCCCCTGGTCTCTCTGTGGATGAGGGCAGAGAGCAGGAAGTGTCACAGGTGCAGATGGGCTCGGGACAGCCCCCAGGCCCAGCCCTGCTGTCACCTCCCTGCCACCAGCTGCCCAACCTGGCATTGCCCCACAGGTCACCTCCAGTGTGAGGAGCTAGTGCTCATCCCCGGCAGTGAAAGGTGAAAAGGAGACAAAAAGCAGGATGCTGGTGAATGGCAGCAGTGGGTGGCCCAGCCCTGCACACAACAGGCACAGCCAAGTGTGTCTGGCACCAGACAATGCTGGGGCTGGAGGTGTGTGGAGCAGCAATGCCGTTCTCATGGCAGGGCATCCGGCCATGGAGCCTCAAATCCACTCCTCACTCCCAGCTCTTTCCTGGGGCTGGGTTTGGTTTTTCCTGTGCTGTCCTTCCCGTTGGGACATTTACAGCTCTGAAAAGCAAGCAGGTCAAACCAAAACCCCCCCAAATGGTGTGTTTAGAGGTTCCCCTTGGGTTTCTGTGGCTACCTTGCCATTTCCCCACTGCCCCAGGAAGTGCAGCCAGATTTTGGATTCTGGGGCAGCAGCCTGACCCCTGAGCTGTGCTGGGCCTGACGTCAAGAGCTGCTAATGCGTTCTGCATTTCTGCTCGGGGGCAGGAAATCTCAACTTCCAGTGCCAAGGGGTTAATTATAATTTATATAGCAAGATCTCAGGCTGCGGGAATTTTTTTCTCTAGTTAATTAAGAGGTGCAATTATGTTTGAGAATCAAAGGGATATTCTGGTACCCAGCTCTGAGAAACAGACTACAGGCACTTAAGACACAAGGACATCTTTGCTTTTCCACCTGTTCTTAGTTTTTGACATTGATCATTAAGAAGAAATTGTCACATTTCTGATCCATCCTCACAAAGTCCTGCTGACCACCCCATGGAAGCCACTGCAACAGGATAACACAGAACATTGCTGCTTTCCCTGTGATTACCTGTCCTTCCAGTAACATGCTCAGCTGACCCATCATCTGCTGCTCAGGGCTCTGGGAAAACTTCCTGTTTATTAATTAACAAAGCTTCATGATGACCTTGAAGTGGGCAAGATCCAAACAGCCCAGTCTGTGCTCAGACCACAAGCTCAGGACTACTTACTCCCAAAGCAAGCAGTGGGTTGATGAATGTTGTATTAACTTAATAATAATGATTTTATTTATTTGTAAATATTATAATACATAGTAATTATAAATTGATACAATAATTATAATAATAATTGTATAAATTCAATAATAAATATTACTAAACTGTCTTATGGCAGCCGCTTGGAATTGCCCTGTCCTTTCCAGCGCAAACAGGAGGACATCACTGAAAATCCACCCCCTCCCAAAAGCTCTGCCCATCAGCTCTTTGCCTCCATGTTTGTGCAGGGGCTTAACAGTTCCAGCTCTCTCTTCTCACCCCTCCCGTGGGTGATTGCTGAGCCATTTGCGAGGGGTTAATGTAATTGAATATTCAGATGTGAGGAGAGGGGCGTTAGGGCTAAAGACAGTAATGAAAGGTTCTGGGGAACCCTCAAAGTGTTGCTGTGGGGACTCAGCAGGGCTCCACATGCAACACGGGCTGCAGCCTCAGCCTGGCTTGGCGAAGGCTGCACAAACAGCTCCTCAGCCGTTCATTGTGTTTTAGGGATGCACTGGGCCATTGCTCCCTGGGAAAAGGAGTGCTGCAGTTAAAACTGATGCCAGGCAGTTGTCAGCAGCCCACACACGCTGCAGGTCTCACCCAGCCACAGCAGCAGCCTCCACCCAGCCCCAGACACAGCCAGCAGCAGAGGTGAGGCTGGCAGTGGCAGGAAGACCAACCCTTCCTCTAACACGGGGATTCCAAGAGGAAGCTCTGTCCCTGCAGGTTAGAAATGAAGCTCATGCTGGCAAAGCCAACAGGGGAGCTCAGCTGCTGGTACCCAGCATCAGCAGCTCTCCCATGATTTGATTGTGCTGTGGCAGCTTTATCAGGCTGCCCTTTGATGTGCTGACAGCAGCACACGGGCTGGCTTGAACATGTGGCCAAGCAGGCAGAAGCACACTCTCCAAAACCACACCATGTGAAGCATTTTGCTAAATGAGGAGGAGATAACACAGCTGACACCTCGGCATGGAGAGATGCCTGCTGGCACTGCTTGTCTCACAGAGAGCTCCGAGAAGCCCCTTTAGATCTGACAATTGACTTATCCCCCAGGTATTGCCATCCCTGGAAGCCATCCTTTAGTAGGTGGCTGCCAGAGAAAGGACACATCAGTTACCATGAGCTGTTTTTACAAGAATATCTACAAAACCACACGGACCTGTACCAAGCAGAGGATTTCCAGTACAACCAGGTCCCTAGATAGAATAATCTGTTTTACTTCAGGAGACTGAACAAAAATCAGGAAGGTTTTCCTCTGCAAAGGTTGAGAATAATCAGGGTAGAGGCAGTTAGAGGTAGATGGCAGTTTTAGAGCATTTATTACTCTACACAGGAAGGCATCTTGCTCCCTGTTCATGCAGGCAAGAGTCTCAGAAAGGACCTGGCTCAGCCCTAGAAAAAGGAGAGAGGGATTACAAAACTATGTTTGTAGTGTCAGCTTAACCCATGGACCTGCACAGCATTCCGTAAAAAATATTGTAAATGCTTCATCAGCAACACAACCAAGGAAAGAAAAAAAGAAAGGAAAGGCAGATCCAGAGGGAAATAAATTTACACCAGCATTACCTTTCCCTACAGCTTGCTATTTATTGAAGAAGCAGCAAAGGCTTCAGTGAGCTTCAGAATACAAACGCTGACACGGAAATTCAGAGTCCTGAACCACTTCCAACAGGGAAAATATACTGACCGCAGTCTCTTTGGAGGTCAAACAAAATCAATAGCCTTTCTCTCCAGTCTGTCTCTAAACTAAGCTTCTTTCAAAGACATCCAGAGAAAATGGATCATCTTTTGTTGTTGTGTGTGGTTTTGGGCTGGGCTTTTTTTTGTTTTGCTTTTTTTTTAAGTGGTGAAACATTCATAGAAGTATAAGAACTCCTTCCTCCATAAGCACACTGAAAGGATTGCATAGAAGTCAACACTGCCCATCAGTTTTACTACACAATAGGCGAGTTATCCACTTCTTGGGGAGGAAACCAGGCTGGAACCTGCTTAGTGCTCAGTAAGAGAGGAAAAAATAAATCAATGCATTTGCTTGATTGGGGTACGTTTAAAGCTGGTTGTCAATTAGTTCAACACAGTTTGCTGTTAGAGAGCACAACAATTTAGCCCCAGGAGCTCAAGTTTGCTGCATTTCCTCAGATTCCCCCTGCTGAGAGACAGATATTGGCTGCAGCCAGGTCAGGCATGGAGGAGGAGAAGGGGTGAGGCTGAAGTCACAGCCACAGAATGAGAGCCCGACATCGCGTTCAGCCAGCAGTGGCTGACTGCTTCCTTCTGTTCCAAGCACGCTGCATGCCAGACGTGTGCTCAGAGAAGAGCAGAGCTGACAGCTGGTTGTCACCCTGGTACCTAGCGTGCCTCTCCTCTGCCCAGCACACACCTTCTGAGATAAGCCACAGCTTACACACCCTTGTGCAGATGGTACCATCCTTGCCACACAAGTGAGTCACCCCAAGCTGAGGGAAAGGCAGAAGGACCAAAGGGGGAGAATGAAAAACTTTGCCTAGCTCCAATTTTTTAAGTAAAACAAATTCTTAAAAGTCGCAATACAAAAATCCCAAACAGGGACAAACAACGAAAGTCACTTCCTAAGGGTCCCACTGAATGTATCTGAAAGAAAATCACTGCCTTCAGAGCGAAGGATCACTGAGGGCTTTACCTGCCAGTTCTGTTCTGACAATCAGTGTTGAAAGACACTATTCAAGGCAATAACTCAGGCTGAGAAGGCTCTCCAGAGGTCACCCAGCTCAACCCTCTGCTTTGAGCAGGACCACCACGGCAAGGGACCCTCACTCCTCAGCTGTGCTCCAGCTGCCCTGCCACATGTCACTCTTTGAGCCAGGGACATCCTGATCTAGGCACACCTGAGGGTGGCATGACTGTGTCACAGCATGGCTGGAGAGGGACAGACACATCTGCAGCTGACCCAGGCCCCAGCAGGACTGAGCACTGACCTCAGCAGAGCAGAGCTGTTCTAGGCCATGGCCATGAGCCTCTGGTGCCCTCACAGCCACAGGGAGCCAGGTTTGCCATCAGGCAGCTACCCCCCACTGCTGTACTGCTGCTGGCAGAACCTGCTCGGGCTGAGTTGAAACCACACCGTGTCCAGCTGTCCTTCCAAGCACTGCCCACCCTGTGCTCACACCAAGCAAAGGAGGGTTTGTCCCCCCAGCTGATGTAAGGGGCACCTTGTTTCTGAGCAAACACATTCAGCATCCCATCATCACGATTTTAGTCCTGTGCCCACACAGGTCGAATGGTGCTGGAAATCCTGGGGAAGCTCAGGACAGGCTCCAGCAATGGTGATCGTCAAACGTCCACCCCACTCCAGTAGCAGCAGGAACAGCCAAGGCGAGAGGCTGGAAACAAATGTGCTGTTTCTTTGTAATGCTTTTTATCTCCCCTCCTCCAGCCCCCCCAGGTGGGACAATTTACCCGGTGACTATAAAGCTCTTACATGTGCTTGTTAGCACCCCCAAATTAGTAGGTGTAAAGTCAATATCCTTTTGCCTATTTACTCCTAATGAGTCACCAGTCAGAAACCTCACTTGAAAAAAAACGGTTACAAATGCAGATGCCGAAGCAAATGAAATAAAGGCAAGAATCACAAACGTTGCACAAAGGCAAGGGGCTGGGCACACCGCACAGCACCAGGCCATTGTCACCGGCTCAAACCTAACAGCTTTGATTTGCCTCCCACCGGCTAAAATGGTTTGAAATGCAAGGTCTGAACAAAGGTGCAAGACACAGGAGGAATGGGAGGCACTGCTGGGCACTTAATCTCCTTTCAGTCTCAAACAGGAGCTCCAGGAACGGCTCTGTTGAACTCGGTGGAGTTTCAGGAGTGTAGGAAAAAAGATAATCAAGCCTTGGCTGTAAACAGAGATCCAGCCCTGTGATCCCTCCATGCAACAAGCAGAACCCATATTGGGGATTTATACTGAAATTACCTTCAGGCAGGTTCCTTTGGCACTGGAACCTGGGCCTATATCACTGATCCCAACAGGACAAGACCAGCCTTTGGGACCTGTGGTGCCCTTCAGCCCTCTAAACCAACCCAATATGTGATTTGAAACCAGAGGCCCAAAGTATCCCCTAGTCTGCTTCAGCACTCACCCCTGCACACTGAGCCTTGCAACTGTCCCTGGCCAGGTGCTGGGGACACCTAGACATTATTTTTTAGATTTATCTGGTGTTTATATGCCATACTATTCCTAGCCCTTCCCTGCTGCTTCTCTATCTGAGGTCTTGACTTCCTCCAGAAGCTGTGAGTGACATCCCCTGATGCTACACCTCACCTCTCATATTCCAACAGCCATTTCCTCTCCTGCTTGTCTTTCCAAAAGCACTTGAGAACATCAAGTATAAACCAAACCTCACCAGCTCAAAGGCAGGATCCCAAGCATGTCACCCACCACGTGGTCAAACCCCAAAGGCTCACATTGCCATGGAGCAGCCCAGGAGCAGCATCTGCTCCTTCTCTGCCCCTCCAGCCCAGCTTTGGGATGAGGCCAGAGCAGCTGAGCAGCAGTGGAGAACAAGGACTCCTCTCCACAGGGCTACCTGGGGCCACACCCTGCCAGCCAGCACAGCTGCTGTCACTACTGGAGAACACCCAAACTCATCATAGCTGGAAGAGGCAGGTCATGGTGAATTGTGGAGTTTGTTTGTATTGCCTTGGGAAGAAAGGCACCTTTTTTGGCAGCTGTGAATGCAGAAGAGAAGGATCTGGGCACATGTTTCAACTCACAGAAGCAAGGGCAAAAAAAATCTGAGCACTACCCAGTCATGCTCCAAGCTCAACCACTCCAGGCAGCATCAGCAAAGAACAGACAGCCCCAAGGCAGCTACAGCACAGCTCAGGGACAAAAAGCTCAGGATACATTGGGAAGGTCACAGCTCCTACGTCACCATAAAAGGATGAATTGTCTGTTATGGGCATTCAGAAAATACTGAAAGTTCTTCAAAGTGGGCACCATTTATTGCTGGCACAGCTCATTAAAGGGATGCTGTCAGAGTGCAGCCACGTGCCCATCTCCCTTGAACCCGATACCCCCGCTCTTCCTCACTGGAAGAAAAAGTAGGCGTTTTTTCCTTTTTACTGGGACTCCTCACTGCCTTCACTTGCAGCTCGCCTTCCACTTCTTGTGAGCCCTGCGACCGCAGAGGCTGCACACGTGTTCTCCTCTGCATCCGACTGGCAAGCACTCTGGAAAATGCCAGTATTGGAATGGCCTGGGTTCAGTGGTTTCGGAATGCTGATCGGACACTATTTTGTTCAAGCCACAGATAGTCATTTTTGGGGGGTATTTCAGCTCCCTTTCTGGACTCTTCCAGCTTTCCAAGTGTCACACATCAGCAGTTTCTCCTCTTCACAACTTGGTTATTTTTCACCTTTCTGCTGAGGTGCTTGGTGCTGCTCTGTAGGGCCTGGGTGCTTCCCTGTTCTTGCAGATGGCCACGCAGAGCTACTGGCCTTATTAATGTTTGCTGTGCTCCACCTTGCAGCTGCGGAAATTCCTGACTATCTGGTTTTTCAAAGAGCTGAGGTGAAATCTGAGTGACTGAAGTGCCTTATTTTTTTATAAATTTAACACCCTTCTTGAGGAAACCCCAACCTGAAAACAGGAACCATCTCACAGCATCTCAAAGCACCAAATAATTACTTCTAACCAGGCTACCAGTGTGGTTTCCATTAGCACTGTCTCCTCAGCATCTCTTCATCAGCAAAGCTTTCATCCTGCGGGCGTAGCACAAAGTGTGGCCAGGCTCTGGGCTGAGGGAGGGACACACGAGGACACTGAGATGATGGAATTCACGCTGCTCATTATACGTGAGGAACAAAGTTCCTTCTGTCTCCATCCTCTGGTGGCTCCAGGCCCAGTGGCCCACATCCCAAATGGCAAAGCAGACAGGAGATGCTCCAGGTGAGTGGTGTGGCCAATGCCATCACCACCATGAAGTCTCCAGGAACGTGACTTTAGGAATCTCAAACAGCCAAGTGAGGTTCCATGGTATAGTCAAGGAGAAGTGTAATCTTGACACCAAGTTTTGCATTTCCCATCCTATCTTTAGTTGGGCAGCTCTTAATAGGGTTGTTGACATTTCTCATTTCTTCCAAATGGTTCCTGTGAAGGAAAAAATCTCTCTGGCCACTTGACATCATGTACAGGAACGTTCACCCAAAGCAAAATGTATAAGACCATTTGTTGACAATGTTTTCCTTCCTTTGTCTCCAAAGAAAAAGCAATTAAAAACCCTTTTAAAAATGCAGACTGGCCTATTTGTAAGGTACTTTTAATTGCACCCCAAGAACCAACTTGAAATAGTGAATGACTGGCCAAATGCTTAGACATGGGAAAACCTCAGAGAGCATAAAACAAGGTTTGATAACAGACATCAACACAGAAAAGCTGCAATAAACCCAAAGGAGCTCTCAGCCTTTGTGCACACAATCACTCCTGGCCTAGAAATACATTTAAAGTTATGCAAATTTCTTCCAGAACTCCACCACAGAATCACAGAATGGTTTGAGTTGGAATGGACCTTAAAGATCCCCTCCTAGTGTCCCCACAGCAGTGCCCAGTACAGATTTCAGACAGAAGTAATCACTATTCTGACATGCACAGCGCATTTCCCGAGCCATGGGGGAGAAAGGAAAGCCCTAAGTTTTTTTATGGGTTCTTTCATCAGAGCCAGGGAAGAACATTTAACAAAGCAGCTGCTTGACCTTCATGGGAAAGCACCATAAACACAGCAAGGCAGGAACAGATAACATCATATTGACCTGTCTTCAGGATCTGGCATTCACATTTTCATAAAGTGTCTAAGAAGATAAATCACTATACTAATAATATCTGTATTGATTATCTAAACTGAAGCAGCAATCGACTCCATTGTCTCACTTCCTCTTAAATTGCTCACAGATGGGATCCCATTTCCTATTCTGCATTTCTAATGGGAACAGTTAAATCACAGTGCAGAATTATATACACACACAAAAACTGTTAACAAAAACCCTTTTATGACTTGCATGAAAATAAAGATTTTTCATTTTGTAGCTCACTTCCCACGCCACACAGAAATTAAAAATGACAAATTATCAGCAGATCTCTAGATTACCTCTCTTGTTATTTCTGGGTCCCTAATATTTGCTGACAGACAGGCCTCTGTTTTCCAAACCCTGATCAGTGCTTATGGAGACTTGAAGTTTGGACACAGAGATTCTCTTTTTTTCGTTTGTTTTGTTTGGACACAGAGATTCATTGGGGTTTTTTTCCTCATTAAAGTCAATGCTCTTTAAGCGATCTCAAGATCGAGAAGCAGGGAAATCCAAAATCAGTGTGGTGTCAGAGGGAAAATAAATGAAAGGTTTTGCCGTTAGTGCAGGTACAAAACAAGGATTGCTGCAGAGGGACTGGGCTTCAGGTATGACTCTGGTTGCATCAGGAGCTCAGGACGGCAGCTACCAAAATCCAAAGTAAAGGAAATTGGCAACAAATTCATTGTTTAAAATAGGTTTGTCATTAATCAAAAAGCAAAAGTCTTGGATTTTTCTTAAACCTCTGATCCTGCCTAAGTGAGGCTTTCCCCCGCCTTGGAACAGGCACAGAATATGGCAGAATAAAAACTAAAAATGTCTTCAGTGTACAGATGGTTTGTATAAGATGCTTAGAGCGTGTTTCAAATGGAACCGTTCAGAGCCACCAGGAAGGCGAGGGCAGCCAAGAGCCCTCGCTGCCCACAGCCAGCTGGGAGCCCCAGCTCCATCCTCAGCCCCAGCTCCTGCCCCATCCAGAGCCTCAGCTCCTGTCCCAGCCCCAGCTCCTGCCCCATCCTCAGCCCCAGCCCCATCCTCAACCCCATCCCCAGCTCCTGCCTCACGCCGGGGTCAGCAAAGCCCTGACCCACCTGGAGCTCCAGCTCATCCCCTCATCTGCTTTCAAGGGACAGCTTCACCACTGCCCCATTACAGACAAAAACGGGAGACGTTTTAAGGAACAAAAAAATCTCAGCTCAGAGATTGCTGGGCAGGAAGGGAAAGCCCAGAGCCACAGCACAGCAGCTGGACGGCTCAGGCCAGTCCGCAGGACCCATGTGACTGTACAGCTGCCACGGTGAGTGATCATCCCCTCCGCTGAGGTCAGCTCTGCCCCCGGGCTAAGTAAGTGAAAATAAATGGTTTAGAAGATAAAAGGTCTTTTAAAAAATTTATTTGTCTTGTCGTGATGTCGAAACTGTAATGGGAAGAGACCGGAGGCAGCGATACGTCGGTTAAATGGGAAACAGCCATCCTGATGGGTCAGCGCAATAAATTACACAGCAGATCCCAGCTCATGCTGGATTTGGGACTGAGCTGCACCGACAGGCAAACCCATGCAAGCACCTGTTCCTGGCAAGAAAAGCAGCTTGGGAATACACGTGGAAAAATTGTGGCAATACAGCGATATTTCCCAAATCCAAATTGCTGTTTGAACTATACCTTTTATCTTTCTTGCAGATAAATTCTGAGCCTTCCAGCCACAATGGGTTTAGTTTTTTACTCCTGCTCTTCCCAGGAGAGAGATCAAAATTGATTTAGAGTATTCCAGGAAGGGAAAGGGTTAATCAGATTTCCCAAGGCTGTGTTAAGGTGCCAGAAATACTGAGGGGAAAGAATGACTTGCTAAAGATGGGACAATGGCACTGGTATTTTGCATTTGTTTCCAGGCTTTCAGATAGAACAAATGAGAGTCATTAGTGAAATGAGTTTAGGGAGTTCTAAATTAGCTGTCAGGCTGCCAAGCCCCAAGAAGTGCTATGTCAGCCATTAATTCTGGAGAGCACTGGATTACCCAAACCTAGCAAGGAATCCTGCAAAATTTAGAGTCAATTAAAGGAGGCTATTTTGCTATAATAATATTTTCCACACATGTTACACCTCCTCATGGAACAGAGCCTACTTCTACCACAAATGAAATCTCGAGCAGGATGGAGTGTGGCTGATGTTTGGACAGCCGTAATGTGCTCTCCGCGGGCAGGTCCGCTGGCATCTCAGGGCAGCTCCAGCCCGAGCAGGAGGTGGGGTCTGCAGGGCTCATCTTCCCGCCTGGAGCGGCCCCAGGAAGTGACACCGTTTGCCTCAGCTCCCTGCTGTCCCTGCTGTACCACCCAAAGGTGCACATCTGTGAGGGCCGTGATGTCTGTCCCCAGAACGGCCATGGCATGCGGACGTCACACCCGGCATCGAGTGCANGAGGCTGTCAGGGCACCGGTGCCCAGTGCTGATGTCCCACCTGTGCCCTGCCCCTGGCACAGGCTGTCCCCAAACAAAGCCTCCGCACTGGAGACTTTATCAATGGGAAGGTTTATAAAAGACAGCTTTTGTAACCTCCTGGAGACCCGGGAGTGTTTTTGAAGCTGTGATGGAATGGATCCATGGGCAAAACACCACCTGGAAGCGCCGTTAGGGATGTGCCTCCAACCCACTGCCCAGCCTTGGGGACACCCAAACACTCTGCAAATTAAAGTTCCCTCACTGAGAGGAGCAAAGAGCTCTCAGCCCTCTGCACTGATGGCTATCCCTGTCCATTGCGCCGTAGGACAGCAGTAGCTAGGGACAAATTAAACCAAAAATCCCAGGGCTGTGAAATACAAATGAGGCAAAAAATGCCTTCACCCGACCAAGAGAGCTCTGTCTGCCCAACCGCGCCGGATACACAGATCGTGAGCAAACAGGATAGAATGTCTTCTGCCTTTTGTGAAATGAAAATAAATGAAAGGATCTAAGGTTTCAGGTCACTGATCCCTCTCTTCCCTATCTGTACCATTTATCGGAGGTAGAATATAAAGGTTCCAGGTCCTTTTTTTTTTTTTTTTTTTTTTTTTTTTTTTTTTAAACCCTCTTTTTTTTTTTTTTGTCAGCACTTTAATGGTTGTTTTTTCTCCTTCACCCTTTCATTTTCTGAATGAAAGGACCACTTAGGAACCCGTAAAGTAATAATAAGCTTATAACAGGAATATTGTTTTTCTGGGCCAGTGCAAAGTCTTTCTGAATAGGTTGAAGAGATTAAAGTAAAAATGTAATTTGTAAATAGATCAGTCCTTTAATTAGTTCATAGTCTGTTAAGAGATGATATTTTGCTCACATCATCTGTTATCTAAAGATCTCAGAGCACTTTAGTAACATCAATTAAGCCTTAAAAAAACCACAATCTTAGGAGATAGGTAAGTGTATTTAGATTAATTAATATTGCTGTGAGCAGCAGGCATTTTTATTAGATTTAATTTAGTCAAATAATTGACTTATCTGTTAATGGATTCTAATTCATCTGAGAAGGGATCAAACCCATCTGATTAAAAGGATTACATCGACTCAATTAATTCTATTAACTGACTTAATTTGACATTTAATAATCTGACACAAGGGGCCAGATCTTGGCCCCAAAGAATGCATAAACCAAAAATTACACACTGGAATTATTATGAGAGTAGAATTATGCATTCCAGAGCATACGTTTTGCCTTGCACACGACATTTGCACACCTGGATAAAATAGTCAGGGGGATTCCTCTGATCTGGATCCCGCCAGCCCTGCAGCATCTTTCCTCCCTGGGCCAGGGCTGGCTGCTCATTCTGCTGCATCTGGAGAGCAGCAATTCCCTGCCTGACATCTGTCACCTCCCCTCTGTTCTGGGCATTCTCTGCAACCAATAGGTGAGAATTTTTACAGAAGTCAATAAAACCTTGCAATAAAAATAACCTCCCTTCAAAGGCAGGACAACCCTCCCATTTGGAAGCTGGATATGTGCAAAAAAAAAAAAAAAANAAAAAAAAAAAAAGAAAAAAAAAAAAGGAGAAAAGGAAAGGAAAAAAAAGCATCTGGACACTGTTGTGAATGTAAGAGAAGACGGGAAAGAGATGTTAAAACATTATTTGCTCCGCTATCCTTGAAACGGGCTGGTGCTAATGGGCTGCTGATGAGCACTGGGGACCTTCACCCTGACAGAGCTTCCCACGTGAGCCCTGAGCCGGTGTGGCCCTTCCTGGTGTCACCTTCTCCTGACGGGACCGGGCTGTTGAGAGAATTCACGGCTGCAGCCAGCTCACGGGCACATTTCCGCAAGTCTCTTGCCTTTTCTCAGACATTTCCCAGACGTGCTTGTCCTCCCAAAGCCTTCCCCAAGCTGCAATCCTTAGGCCACCGACCCCCATCTCCCCCCTCAGCAGGGCCGGGTGAGGCGGCGCAGGAGCCGGGGCCACTTGCGAGGGTGGCACAGCCCGGGAGCCAGCGGGCACCCCCAGAGCGCAGCCCGGCTCCGCCACATGGAGCCAGCACGGAGGCAGCTGGACAGGGAAGGACAGGGAAGGGGCAGGGGGGACATTCAGCCACCTGCTGCGCGGGAGGAGAAGTGTCCTCCTCCAGATGCAGACCTGACCGCCAAGACGGAGATGTGGATCAAAAGTTTGCAACTGTTAAGATCCCCAGACCCAGTTTAAGCCTCTCTCTGGTCTTGATCAAAGGTTACTCCATAATAATGCCTCTGGGGGAGGGGTTCCTGGCACATAATGAACCCTGTGTCATCGCCTTTGTGTCCAGGTTGGGCTGTAACACAGATGGTTCTCACTCCAGTAACTCCGACATCTCTCCCCCCTCCGTTATCCCAGACAGGAACTCTGCGTGGTCCCGGCCCGCCGTGTCCCATCTCACTGGTTCCCCGATTATCATACTCCGAGTGCTCCGTGCCGAGCAGGGCCAAGAGCAGATTTCCATAACCTTTCACGGCGCTGGGGGCGAGAAGGCTCCGCAGCCTCTGCGCGATTGCTGAGGAGGCTCCGGGGAGAGAGCCGGGAGGGGCTGCGGGGTGCAGGCAAACAACCCACGGCCGGGGCACGCCGGCAGCCGGGTTTGGAAGCAGGCAGGGATGCGGGCAGGGATGCAGGAGCGGGTTTGGAGACAGGCAGAGGTGCAGGAGCGGGGTTTGGGGGCAGGGATGCAGGAGCGGGGTTTGGAGGCAGGCAGAGGTGCAGGAGCGGGGTTTGGAGGCAGGCAGAGATGCGGCCAAGGATGCAGGAGCTCCCCGCCGGGAATCTCGGGCTCTGCCATGGCACAGCGCCCTCGGCCACGAGCTCGTTCCCGCCCGCTCGGGTTTGTTGTTCAGACACGATTGCATATGTATGAAGGGGACAAGATGGGCTTTGACACATAAATTAGCACTTGTCAGCTGCTCCTGGGAACACTTCCCTGCTGCACCCACTGTAAATGCCGCCTTCTTTCACCGGCAGGAAAACTCCATCACGGCACCTGACAGGCACCGCGGGCAGGAGCTGTCCCCGGGCGGCGGCGGCAGCGCCCATCGACTCGTTTACACATCAAACCTCAGGAGGAAGAATGCCTTAAAATGACACAATAATTAGCAGCCAAGCAGCACTTCTCACTCCTGTAACATCTGGAAATTTGGGACTGACAAAGGACGAGGCTGATGAGACCTCAGGGCAAGGCTCGCTCTGAGAGAGGGGCTGATCACGCACAAGTGCCTTGGGGGGGTCACTTCCTACCTGCCAGGTGCTCTCTGGCTGTCGCTTCCTGTGGCACAGCTCACGCTGCTCCTGCACCCGTGCCGGCAGTGGCAGCAGCTGCCCTGGGTGCTCAGCGTGTGCCTCATCTGTCCTGAGGCTTCCTGAGGGAGTAACTGCTCCCAGATTTTGACCTGCCCTCCTCGTAGCTCAGCTGCACCTCAGCAGTGCTGCACCAGACAGTCCCACAGGAGTGGTTGTGCCAGCAAACTCTCCTACACACCTCTGCAGCAGCACAGGAAAGCACGAGGTTGCACATCCTCAACACAAACACGGCCAGTGTTCTCAGCGGCCCTAAAATTCTGCCAACAGCCAACTTCAGCAAAAGCATCTCGGCTGCAAACACCTCACTCTGAACCAGAATTACAGCACTTTTCACAGCCCAGCCTCCAGCAACCTTTCCAGCATGGTGCTCGTGTGCAAGTCACAATAAGAGTTGAATGCGTTGCTAGCACTGGGGAAATACTGTTTTTCCAGCAAGATCCACATGCTCAGAGATTCAGCTTGAGCTCTTGGGTACTCTCAAAGCTCTCCAAGTCTACTTTCAGTTCAAACCAAATATCCTGCCACCTGAAAAGATGAGAGTGCTTCAGCCAAACACTGGATTCACCCAAACATGACCCCAAAAGTTAATGGGGAAAGGACTTCCCCAACCACCAATTTGGGTATCATTTATGAATTGCAGTACACGCACTGTGAGCTCATGGCTTGGGTCAAAAGACGTTCTTCTCTTCAACCATATACTAACAAATCGGGGCATGGCAGTAGTGTGGGAACTGCCTGCAGCTTGGAGGCAGCTCCAGTAAAACAAATCTCATGTTCTTAACCTGGAAAGGGGTTTTTTTTCCTTTCATCTTGGTTTTTATTGCTCTCATCATTTTTCTCCCAAGTGGTTCTTAGCACAATATCCTGGATTAAAGCCTTTGACCTGAAGTCTAGGGGATCCCAGAAAATATTCTTACCATATTTATCTCCATCTTCTCCTTTGGCACTGATCCTCCTGCCGAGCACTTGGATGTGCTTCCCGCTTGTCCTGCTGTAGAGCTGATAGAGCCGAAGCTGCTTCCTGCTCACATCATCCCTCGCCCGTGTCTGGTTCTCCACGTGTATCCGAAAATCCACATTCTCCTCAGCAGCAAACATCTGAGAGGGGTGGGGAGTGGGGAGAGAACAGGACAGACCATGAACACAATGAGGATCTGGGGCAGAGGGACTGCACACCAGCCTGCTTAGGGCACCACATGGCACTGCAGGGCTCTGATTTGGCTGCCCTTTCCTTGGCGGTTGTGCGTAATTCCACCCAGAACTGGCTCTCCACAGGAAACCAAACCTGGGGTGTTTACAATCAAACTCGGTGTTTTTGAATAAAAACCTCTGCTCGTCCCTGCATTGGTTAAATCCTGGTCAGCAATGCTGACCATAAATTAGGTTCTCCACTGTATATGCACAGCCTTTACCAGGTTACATGGTACAAATTGGAGAGTAGGGACAGACAACCCCTTCTCAGAGATTTGGTGCATCACCTTCAGGAGCTGCATTGATTCCCTTGATTAACTGCAGGGAGAAGTCAGGGGAAAAAATCTTTTTGCAGCCCTTAGCAGACTGGACTCAAGCTTCACACTGGCACAAAATCCACTACAAAAAAAGTGTCATTTGTACACTCCTCAGATTAACAGTTCAGCCAGCTGTGCTCTGCAGTGAAGCCACCTCATGGTCACCATCCATGGATGTATTTCTGTCCACCTCAACAGGACCGTGGGAGATCTCTCTTGGGGAGAGATCATGAGGAGAGGTGAGAATCAAATCAGCTTTTTCAGCAGTGGCTGTGATCAGCAGGAGTCTGACAGCCTCAGCCACCTCATCTGTTTGTTCTGGCCAAGGGAGTAGATTAACCTTAGTTCACAGCAGCTTAAAATATAACCATAAACTTTTTGTTTAGTTTCCTATCTTAGATATTCCAAAGAAATACCAGAACAGGAGTCCCACTTTTCCTTCCAAAGAGTTGTCCTGACTTGCCCAAGGTCAGAGGACCCAACAGCACCAATGTTCTCAAGATGCCCTCCCAAGGAGGAAACTGGGCAGCACACACCCAAAAAGCGCTTCCCACCCAAACAATAGGAAAGCCCAAAAACTGCTCCATGATCTGTCCATCTGTGGAGCATTTGCACCATGATCTGTGGAGCATTTGCACCACAACATCCACACTGTCCACTCCAAACTCACAGATGGGCAACAGTTTGGTGGCAGATTCCCTTTACAGGACAATAAATCACTCAGAAACATGGCCTGCAAGCAGAAGTATTCTGGTGTGTCAGTATGGGGAGGGAACTGGCAGTGAAAATGAAAAAAGTCAATAAATCCTTGTTCAGATCCATTCCAGATTAAAACACATAAAAGCAAGTGGCCACAACACACCAAATCACCCCACTTCAGCCTCCTGCATGTCAAATCATACCAGCAAATACTGTGAAGCCTGGAAGTCAAAATTTCAATAGAACTTTGTAGCCTTCCCAGTTATCTGGGGGACACCCAGGCCTGCAGCAGGAGGAAAACCTCAGGCAGGCAGTGCTGCTGAGCACCAGACCTTCAGAAATCATCCTGAGCCAAAGCCCAAGTTCAGGACAGTGGTAACAGCAGTGAGTTCCCAGTGATGCTGCGGGATTGCCTTTGGTGCTGTTACTGAAAGCTGGGATTTTACCATTTGACTTTTTGGGCAGAAAGTGGCTTGGCTCTGATTTTGCTACCAGAAACCCATAGGGAGCTGAAGGCACAGGCACAGGTTGGGCAAGGGAGGCTCAGGGCAATGCTGGGAGATTCACAGCAATGTCAGAGGGGACACAGAGGGGTCACAATATCTCCCACTCTCAGAACACAGCGCAGACAGGAGCTGTGACCCAGTGCTGAGGATGTGAGAGGAGGAGCAGCCCCTGGCCAGAGGGGGATGCCACAGCAGGGCGCTGACAGAGCTCTGGCCAGCACAGAGCTGGGCTCTGCTCACCTTGCACTGCCCAGGCATCACAGCTACACCTGAGCACAGCATGATGGACTTAGCTTTTGACAGAAATGGTGTTAATTTATTTTTTTTTCTTCCTACATCTTTTCTTGCTTTCTTTCCAAATGCCATTGTTGCAAAGGATGCTAAACTACCAAACCCAGAGATGTTCCAGTCATGCTGACAATCTGCCTTGTGCCCACAAAACAAGGCTATTTGCAGCTAAAATTCTGGCTCCATCATTTTAAGATTTAAAACATATTTTAAATCAAGATGACGTCGTTACGTTGCTTTCACCACATGTTAATGAATTTCACATTTTTCTAGGAAAAAAAGAAAACAGGTGGGATTTGAAGTTGGGGGAAGGGCAGGTTGCTTTGCTTTGTTTGGAAAGTCCCAATAGAAAATGCAATCTGTTTTCCAAAACATGTTTTAATTCTCTTCTGATTGTCTCTGGAGCACTCAGAGTGCAGAAGTCCCAGCCTGTAGCTGCAGTGCCTCGGTGGGCTTGGGAGCACCCATGGGCCATCCTGTACTGTGCTGAGCTCCAATGTGTCACTAACACACCTGGGCAGCTTTGCCACCACTGTCCTGCCTCAGATCAGCCAATTAAGTGTCCCTTTCCTTTGCAAGAAGGGCACCAGCAGCACAGCAGGTGATATCTCCTCCTTCCCCATCCAAGGAGCTGGCTGGCATCACCCTCAGCCAGGCCCTGAAGTAGCTGATGTAGGAATCAACAGGTGATGCTGACCCCCAAATACAGTCAGCCCAGCGTGTAACACTCCATCACTTCCCCAGGAAGTGCTCAGCTCTGACCCAGGGCAGAAATCCTGGAGGAGGAACATGCTACATGTTCCCCCTGCAGCTGAGTTGTCCCTGGACAGAAGCTGTGGTCAGACCAGCAGTGAAACCACCCAGATTTAGTCACCTGCTTAAAGATAAGCTCACTCTTAACCACTCTGTGGAAACAGGATGCTCTGCTGGAGGGTGTCCCAGGGGAATTAACCCTGTCAGCCTGGGCTGCATCTGGCCTGCAGCAGAGAATATCAATACCCAAAAATAAAATTTCATGCAGTGTTCATTTCATGAGATAAAACCTATTTGATCATTGCTAAAACCCACTCTTACAGGACCACTTGCCTACAGGGTGCTCTCTCTCAAGCAGCAAACCTCTCTGAGACAAGGAAGTCCATACATATATACCATAAGAGAGACTCTTCTATAAATCTCATAAAAATTATTAACTTATGTCTCCTTTGGCAACTGATTGCCAACACTCAGTTAAGGACATCACCTGAAACCAAGAACATCCACCCCCTAACACACTTGAATGCAGGAATGTCTTCAAGTCCCTTAAACTAAAGGGCTTTCACTCCTGGCCACCAGAGCAAGTTTTCCTTTTTAATTCTCACTGTTGAAATGCTATTACTGCACATAAATGTATCATACACAAAAGGAGAGCCCTTTTCTGCCTTTCAGTCTGTTCATCCACACCTCTGTGTAGGCAGCAAAACAGTCCAGAGCTCCACACAACAGGGGCCTGCAGGGAAGGGCTGCTTGCACCTTCAGCCCTGTGGGACATCCTCTGGGGACAGGAGACAGGGCTCCTCCAGGGATTTGGGGTTGTATCTGTTGGTGTCCGTCTGGCACCTGTCCAACTGGTATGGGCCGCTGTCTGTGCATGTGGATTTCAGCATCTCAGGATAGTGGTTTCACATACTCCATCTCATTCTTTGGCAACAATTTATAACCTGCAAGATCCCAGCTGTTAAATGGGAGCACTGAATTTGGTTTCATTTTCACTCTTCCTCTCTGTTTTCTGTCAGTTCCTTATCCATTTATTATTTATTTGTCACTTCACCTTTCAGTGATTTTATGCAGCTACAAATACAGTTGGCTATCCAGAGTTAATGGAAGGGAATAAACAGGATTTCTTTTAGAAACAACCATCCCCTCAAGCCACAGGAGCAGCAGAAATGCCTCCCTTGTCTGTTGTCCTTGCCCAATCATTCAAGGTGGAGTATTCAGTCCTACCTCCTTTCCAACAGCCAAAGGAACCAGAAACTACATCTGTCTTCTAGCAAGTCCACAACAGGAGATTTTCACGTGTTTTTTTGCCAAATGATTCTCAAAGAAGTGTGGATTTCATTTTAAATGGCTTTACAATGATCCTTCAGCTTAAAGAACGACTCCCCTCTCTGTTAAATCCCAGACGGACGGTGAGGGAAAGACCATTTTGCTGATGCAGCCTAAGGTTTCACTGTACATTAATCCAAGAAAAGCTCAGGAACAGCAAAAGCCTCCAGCAGCAGCAGCACTGTGATGTCAGCCCTGCCCAGCTCATGCCCCATCTCTGCACTTTCAGATGCCTCCTGTGAATGGAGCAATCCCAGCTCTGCCAAGGTCAATGAAACCCAGCCTGTGCCAAGCCACATCTACAGGATTTGGCTTTCCCACCAACCAACCTCCTCGCACTTCGGATTTTCTATTTTGAGCTTTCCAGTAAGAGGGGATGTTAATCTGTTATTGTTCATGTCATAAAGTGTTACAGCATGAGATGTCCAGGGCCCACAGCATGGCCAAGTTAGCTGGGAGCTGGACTTCAGAATTTCCTGGTGTTTTGCTGTTTATGCTCCGGAGCACTCAATAGAGAGAAAACCATATGTCATACCCCCAGCTGAACCAGGACTACAAAATCCCTCTCGCTAAGGGCCCTACTGATTGCAAAAGATAAACAAATCAGGCTACTCAAAGTCCTCTCAAACCCCATCTGATAAGCAGGAAATACTTATTACCTTTCAGCCATCAAATCAACCTAATATTAATGATTTTCTTCATGACCTTCTAAACACACGAAAGCTAACTCCATAAAGTCAACAAGAGGATATCCAAGACAGATCTGTCTCAAGCCCTCAAAGGCAAGTAACAAACCCCTTTGCTTCCATGACTTTGACAAAATTCCTGTATGCAAATCACAGCAGGATTTGCTGGGTCCCCATGACAGACACCCTCAGCACACAGTGAAACACGATGCACTCCTTTTTCCTCCATTTAACTGCAAAGTCAATCCATCAGCAGGACCTTTGTGTCAGTCCTGAGCCAGACGGGAGTGGATAAGCACTGCTTGGGCGTGGTCCTTTCTCTGGTTTAGGAGCACATTTGGAAAAGCAGCTCCATGCTCAGATGTGCAGCAGGAACATGGAGCAAAGGGAGAGAACACTGGAGTGAAGATCTGTGCATCCAATGGGAGAGAGTCTGTGGTGCCATAGTGCCAGAATTCCACAAATGGAGCAAAGCCTTTCCAAATAGCAGAACTTAAGAGCTTTGTTTCGCTTTTTGTTTCTTCCTGATACCCATGGAAAAGTATTTTTTCTTGAAAAATAAAGATCCGAAAAGCTAGGCTGCACTCTAAATCCTGGGAGATGTCACAATGGATGGTGACTGTGCACCCTTTGGGATGGCCTGTGAAAAGGGCATGGAGCACTGTGGAAGTGTTCAAAGTGATTGGATATGAGATTACAAAAAAGACTCCAGCAATGGCATTTACAAAGTACCTCACTTAAAACGCTTTTTGGTCTTTCTTTTTGGTGAGAAAAAATATTTCACCAGACACCCATGAATATCCTATTAAAAACCCAGGGGCCAAAGAATCTTGCTCCACAAGAGCTGTACCACTTTTTAGATTGTTCATAAATTGAGTCATTAACCATTTTTGTCTCTGCTACCTTAGGAGGCTGTTTCAGAAACAATTCCCTAATATTCTCTGCCTTCATTTTCTATGTCATATATTTATCTCCAGTTTACATCTGTTTTCTCTTTGTCCTAGGTCCAGCCAGGATGAGGTTAATTTTTTTGCAATAGTTAGGGGGAAGCATGGCCAGAACCTCTGCTCATTGCCAGGGCAGGGGAAAGGGGCTCTCTTTGGAGGAGAAGGGTTCCTGCCAGGTGAGCCAGCATGGCAGGGATGCAGTCAAGGTGGGCCAGTGCTGACTGAGGTTTTGCCTGTGAATCACTGTCTCCTTCATACACTGTTGTTGTCAATATTGTGGCTGTCACTGTTCATTTTCTTATTTCATTGCTGTTTTTAAATTGTTCATATCTCAACCTGTGATGTTTGGCTTTTGTGCCTCCAGTTCTCCTCCCTGGCACCTGCAGGGGTGGGGGGGCAGAGGGAGCCAGAAAGCAGCAGTGGAGTTCAGAGGGTCTTGGTGGGAGAACTAAATTGGGGAGCACCATTCCTAAAGCACAACGCTCTAGTACCAGCTTGAAAAATACTTTCCCCCCTTGTGCTTCTCCTTGCAATGCATACAGGCTACTCGCTTTCCCTCTGCTCTCTTCCCAACCTCCACTTCACCATGCAGGGTGGGAATAAAGACAAGAACAGACCAGCTCCACCTCCCCTTGTCACAGAGGGCTCCTGCCCACGTGGAAGATGATGCCAAGCTGTCCCTTGGCATGGCCCATGCAGGAGATGTCAGCCCACCATGGAGAAAACCTCAGAGCTGTCTCTGTTCCCGCACAGAGACACTCTGGAATTCAGTCCTTCATTCCTTTGACTCGAGCATTTTCAAGTTGCTGCAGTAGGTGAAATTCAAGGAAGTTTGTTCTTTGTTTAATGTGCTCTTAAGTGAAGTGCACGTAGGGATGGAGCTGGGAAGGAGAAAGAAATGGGGTGATGAGGAGGTCAAGCCTGCCCGTCCCTTTGGATTTCAGAAATGTTAAACAAAACCCAAAGAGAGCACATTTCCAGGGCTTGGAAAAGGGGACATACAGCTCCACGAGGTGACACATACTTGGATCCAAAAGCTGCTCTGCAAGCGAAGCCTTCTTTCCTCCAGAGAGCTGCCTCGTGCATTCAGAGAGGCAGATTTAATCTCCCTGGGCAGTGTCAAACCTCTGCTCCCTCTGAAATACTCTGGGAAATGCAGCCATCACTCAGCCACCCTCCTCAGCAGCTCCCGGGACCCTGCCAACTGTCCCAGCCATGCACCACTGCAAAAGCAATGCATCTGTCAGCCTTGGGATGGCAGGCACAGAGTTACTGAGCCTGGTATGGAACCAGGAGGGAGGCAGGAGGGAGTGCCAAAAAACTGGAACCTGAGAGTTTGAGGAAATGAATGTTTTATGGCCCATCAGTCAGTATTTGACCATTTTCTAGAGAAAGATGATGCCACCTTCAAGAAAACGAAGTTTCTCCTTTTGATGATGGGATGAGCTATAGCCAGAACCGTGAAAATTCACCATTGACATTCTAAACTTGTTGCACCATGGGAAATGGCTAATCCTAGGGAAGACCATGGTTTCAGCCATGATGAATGACTTTTAGAAGCCCAGCTGGAGGCAAGAGGGCACCTGCAGCCAGTGCTGCCCAGGGCACAGCCCAGCACCAGGGTGCTGCTGAGGTGCTGAAATGCAGCTCCCAAAGTGGCTCCAACACCCCCAGCTTCTCATTTCCACCTGCACCTGCCTTTTCTCACCAGCTCAGAATAGGTCACATTGCTGCCAGCAGCCCCCAGGTCTCATTAGTGACAATGTCACCAGGAGCAGCAGCAGCTCAGCCGCCTGCACAAGGGAGCCACAGTATCCCTCATACCCCTGAGCTGGGCACCGGTGCTGCAGCACCACAGGGGCAAAGGCTCAGCCCCCTCCCACCACCCAAATGCAGCTCTTTCCCAGTGGGACCAGTTCCTGCCACCTGTGTCACAGCAAACCAACCCCATGCACCTCAGCTGAGGGAGAGCTGCAGGACACCATGGCTTGCCACGGCCTCTTGAAAGTTTGAATCTCCAGAAATACAGTTTAAACCTTACCTCTTTTTCTTATTTTTCTCCAGTTGTCATGTATCTTTATTATTATTATTATTATTATTATTATTATTATTATTATTATTATTAGTTAAGGGCTAGTATTATTTTACCACAGCTATCCATCAGGCAAGGAGCAAGCAGGGCTTTTCCTTTCTTCCTTTCTTCCTTTGTATTTTTTTTCTTTTTTAATGCTTGTTATATCTCTGCTATATACTTCCTCTCCACACACAAATATCCCTTCAAAGCTTGATATTATTGAGCAGCTTTCAACCATGCCCAGCAGAGCCATGTATTCTCTGCATTTTTCTGGCCTTTGTTTCTAGGAATGAAATACCAATGGCTGAACAGTGTGACTTCGTTTCACTCCTTCATTCCAATACTTGTTCTATTTCTATCCCACTGGGTCAAACTCACCTATTGTGAGACCTCACCGATTTCAATTACATCAGGGATTAATTTGTTCCATTGCGTTGAAGCTGTTTAATACAATCCTGGCTGGCTCTAGATTAAAAGAGGCACGGTGAGACCTCCCTCGCAGGCAGTGTGTTTAACAGCAGTCTTGATCTTCAGTTTTGTTCTGCAGTGGGGTGGGTTTTTTCTTCCCTTTGTCACCCTTTGCCCCTCTTTTCACAATCTTCCCCTTCCTTTCTAAATTGCCCTTATCAGAACTGGGTGGTCCCTCTGACTTCCCCTGCGCCTGGCCAAGTTTCCTCCCCGAATCTCTGCCTGGGCTGGAGCTGGAAGGTCTGACCTGACACCACACAGACCTGGCCACTCCAGCTTTGGCACCTCATCTCCCCACGGGGTGCCCTCTCTGCTCCAGAGGAAGTTTACATATTCATCCATGTCCCCTACACTCTGCTGGCCTGTGGCAATATCCTTCACACTTCACACTGGACCCCACCTCCCTGAGAGGCTCAGTGCTGCTGCCACCACTCCTCACTGCTCACACCAGAAAACACAGATTTCCCAGGAGCCATTTCATGCCCCTGTCCCTCCTCACAGCATCGGCATTGCTGCAAAGAAATCTGCAACAGGCTGTGCAGAACAGCCCCAACCAACCCCAGTGAAACCACAGATTGGGGAGATTGGCATGCTGCAACAGCCTCCACTACCTTAATGAAAAAACATCTTCTTTCCTCGATGGAGAAAACACTCCTGCTGAAACAACCTGCCCTGCTAGGCAGGAATCAAACCCATTCTGCAACTCAGTCTGTTGCAAGTAGTTGTGTTAGTGGTTAGTAGTTCTGTTAGTGGTTTTGAACAGTGGGAACAGGGATTCAAGAAACAAAACCTCAAGAGTAAACCATCAAGGCTCATCAGCCCAAAACACAGAGAAAGCACACAGGGCCCCCAGCACAGAGCCCAGCATGGCCCCAGCACAGCACCTGTGTGGGACACAGCACCCATCCCAGCCATGGAAGAGGAGGAAGAGGTTCCTTGTGCAGCAGGTCCAGCAGCCACCTTGCTCCTCAACACCTTGAAAGCCTTTGCTCAGCACAGGTGGCTCTGCACAGGTGAGCACAGGGCTGAGAGGCTGCCTGCCCCACCTCAGGGAGCTGCTGGCCAAGTGTGATCCTCTGTCCCTGTGATCCTCTGCTGCTCGCCCAAGGCTGGAGGAGCCTGGGTTGGCCACACCAGAGGGGCTGCAGTGGAGACCAGGGCAGAGCTTCCAGTGGGTTGTTGCTGGGACAAAAGCTGCAGCACCCCACTAAAAATACTTACCAGCAATTTGTTCAACTCTTCAAGTGAGACCTGAGCCAAATTACTGGGAAACTTGCCAGATTCAAAGCACCCCTGACCTTTTCTCCCCTCTCCCCAGGGCAGAAGCTCCTGCTGCAAACCCGTTTGGCCACAGCACCAGGGCAGAGAGGAAACCCTGAGCCCACTCCCCTGAAACTGGTCAGGCATTTCTTAAACCCTGAAGAAAGGCAGAGTTATTCACCACAAGGACTTAAAATGTCAGTTTGAAGCACGGCCTGCCAGGTTCAAGGTGACATCTCTTCTCTTCTGCTTGATACCAGCCCAGTCAAGACCTTCATAAAAACAGGAGCACAAGCACAAGATGTGGAAAACCCAAGGGATACTCAGGAAAACCCAGCTGTCAGAAGGAGATGGAAGATCACCAAAGACCAACTTCCCCGTAAGAGAATAAACCCTTGCGGGGGCAGCACCTCAGCAGTGAACCAGAGCTTATCCTGGGAGCTCCTTTCATCCTGGTCCCCCAACATCCTCCAGGAACACAGAATCCCCGATGCAATTTTCCACTGCAGAAAAGCAACTCCCTCTAGGGTAAAACACGGCAACTGCCGAGCAGTGCACACCAGGGCAGGGCAGGACTCACAAAACACCTTTTTGCCTTGCATTTGCAAAGAAAACAGAGGTGTGGCCAACAGCTCCCAAGCACTGACCCCACGTGAGAGGTGGCTTCTCTAAAAGCTGATTCAGCAGAGATGCCTGGGAACCCGACTGGATTATCCCACCTCACTTTCCTATCACAGAATGGTCTGGGTTGGAAGGGACCCTAAATATCACCTGGTTCCAACACTCTGCCACAGGGAGGGGCACCTTCCCCTATCCCAGGCTGCTCCAAGCCCTGTCCAGCCTGGCCTTGGACACTTCCGGGAGTCCAGGGGCAGCCACAGCTTCTCTGGGCACCCTGTGCCAGGGCCTCACCAACCACAAACAGTGACACTTTTCCTAATATCCCATCCAAACCTACTTGCTGGCAGTGGGAAGCCATTCCCCCTTGTCCTGGCACAACATCACCTTGTAAATTGTCTCTCCATCTTTTTTGTCAGCTCCCTCAGAGCTTCACCACGGCCTGCTCCTGCCTGAGGACTAATCAATTCTGCCCACACAAGTCACCTTTGATGCCAGCCCTAGCCTGTTGTTCCAGGCCAAAGGGCTCTACGAGCATTTTTGCTCCAAGGTATGAACTCTGCTCCAGGCTCTTCCATGAAGTGTCCACAAAACTCATCATCATTAAGAGGGAGAAATAAAAAATATCTTGGTTGGGTTGGTCTGTCAAGGCTCTTCCTCCAGCACAGCCGGGATCACCCCATACCTGCCAGCAGTCCCAGTCCTGGAACTTCTCCTTCCCCAAAAGCATTTTGAAATATATTCTCAAGCCCTATTATCTCCCCTGTTTATACCACACTCCCTCTATTATTGAGAAATCTCCAAATAATTTATAAGCCTGCAAGCTCCTGCAGTAACAGGGCCATAAATCACATTTATAAACCCCATCACCTGCTGTTCCCAGGGCTGTGGGCCAGGGCTGGAGCAGGAGGACCTGGGAGCAGCTCCTGAGCCCTCCACCCCCATGATTTCCGAGGAGAAGGCAGCTCTGTTCTGCACCAGCCACAGGTTTATTTCCTAAATGTCCAGAGAGGATCCCAGCCAGTGCCCTGCCTCATCGTGCTCTCCCCATCTAACCCCAACACAAGCACACAAAACAGTGTTTTCTTTGCACAAAATCAAACCAAGGGAGGAGGGTGGTTTTGGCCATTTTCCTCAAGGAGAGATGTTGCCCATCTAATAATCCCTAAATGGGCAGTGGGTTGCTGGGTTTTTGTGTGTGCCTCTGAGCTTCCCCTCATCGTGCCAGGTAGCTGGTTTTCTTTTCCACAGAATTGCAAAAGCCCTGAATAACAAGGTTAGTGCATGGAAGTGCTGACACAACCCTTAACTACAGCATCCCGAACATGATACCAGAGTTAAGGACGCTCCCTGTGTGGCCCAGCCTATGGATAAATAAAGCATTTCAGCTTCCAGTGCCGACAGATCATAAACTTCCATGAGCATAAATACCAACAACAACCCAAAAAGATTACAAGGCTTACGAGTGAGGCAGGCTGGGATGATTTAGAGTTGGGGTGGAAGGGTCATTATTGCTGAATAGGTGGGGGTGAGTGGGCCACAGGAATCAATAAAGCATTCTGCTCCCAGAGAAGGAAGGGGCCGGGCTAATTGTGCAAACATATATTTTCCCTTCGAGGCTGGATCTCTCCGACCCACCCAGCACAGAGTGAAGCAGGGAACCCACAGCACTCACTGAGGGACAAGGACCTCACTCCATGGCATGTCCCAGGAGCTGTGAGTGCAGATGTAGGCAGTGTTCAGCTCCATTAATTCCATTTTCCAGGGAGCTAAAATACACCTGGCACAGGTATCTCAGTTGCTTTCAGCATCACCATCAAGTCAGAGCTTCTCCAGTGCCCGGTTGTGGCACTAAACAATCACCAAAGGGTACTGCCAGCACCAGTTACCCTCAAGCACCGGAGACAGCTCTGGGATCCATTTCATCTTGATCAAATGACCCCATTTGGAAGTTTCCACACTAGCATCAGGGATGGAGGTGGACACAGAATAAGCCACAGCAGCTCTCTGGATCCTCCAGAGAGGGTAGACCCAAAGCTTTGTGGATGGGTTTCCAGGCATAGAGGTCAAAGGTAGCAAGAAATTCCTCCTTTGGTCCTCCCCATTCCCAAATTTTTCTACATTTTCCCCCCTATTTTCTTTCTAGGGAACATACTACTGACAAAAAGACACCGACTTTGGAGTGAAGCCTATTTACAAACAGAACAAACCTACACCTTACAAAACCACAGCTGTTTGTAGCCAAGGGGTCAAGGGTACCCAAAGCCCATTTTGGGACACACTGAGTAGGGAACTAGCAGCCAGTGGGAATTCCTGTTTTTCCCATTTACACACCGAAGAGGGAACCAGCAGGCAGTGGCAGTTTCTGTTATTCCCATTTACAAACCTGAGCTCACAAGAACATACAGGTGCAAATGGTGGCAGTTTTTACTCACTGGTCCTGGTGGTAAAGCACAGGGACCTGCTCTGCTCCCCCTGCATGAACCAGTCTCCTCCTCTCTGCCTTTCCAAAGATATTTAAAGAAAACACTCTCTAGATCAGTTAATAAAATAGCTTGAAGTTTGCCCAGCTCATGTCAAGCTTGCAGCTTGCAGTTAATGGAGTCCAACTCTGTTTGGGATTTTAAGAGTTTTTAAAACAAGTAATTTCATCTTCCCTCCAGAAAAAAATTCCTCAATGGTTTCACTGCAAAAATATTCCCAGGAATGGACAATTCTGCTGTTTATGTACTAAAGACAGCCTGGAAAAAAAAATCACGTTACTACTGAGCCTTATCAAAAATATGCATAAACCATGTGTTGACTTTAATCCAAACCAAACTGTCAATCTGCCTTCAGGATCCCATATAACAAACATGTGAGCTTAGGGCCAGAAAAGAAAAGCAGGGTTTGTTTTCTAATAGATGATTTGTTCTGATCTCTATTAGCCACGCTTCTGCCTGGAAATATTTACACTGCAAACGCTGGGCAAACAGGATTTCTTATCTTTCTGCTTTATTGAGTTAGGGAAAAGTCTCATTTGGCATTAATTAATTTAGATTGCAGGTTTCCCATTTTCAGGGAACAATTTTCAATAGTTTTGGAAAATGAATCTGGTTTTGAAATGTTTTAATAGGGGAAAAAAGAAAACTGTGTTAAAATCACCAAAATTTGGGCTGCAGCATCCCTGTAGAGCTCAGGGGTACCACGGAGGACCCCACACGCTTTGCTGCACCCATCACCTGTCACCAGCAGTGAGAAAATGCTGCTGGGAGGAAATTCAGGCCAGACATGGGCAGGCACAGACAAGAGACCTTGTGGCATGAAGCTGGGGATCCCCCATGAGCCCTTTGAGCCACGAGCACCCACACCCACAGCACTGGGACACTGCAAAGCCTCATCCGGACATCTCCAGGTCCCTGCCAGGTCTGGCACCCACAGGTGCCACCCCCAGGGGCCACCCCCCAGCACAGGGCAGCTCTGCCAGCTCAGCCTTGCTGACCTCAGGTCAGACTTTGCACAAATTTCCTTTGGAAGAAAAACTCCACAACTGAACCTGGTGGTGCTCAGCATCCTGGCACACACGGTGATGGTGCACACAGGGGAAATCAGGCTCCCAGAAGTGAAAGCTGAGCAAATAAATTCTGATTTCTTGTTTGCTACATTGAAACAGCAATTAAATTCCTATTACCTACTCTTAAACAGCACAAAGCAAGCCCTCTGCCTTGCCAGCAGACTGCTCCCATTTGTTACAGAACAAGGGGGAATGGGTTTAAGTAAAAGAAGAGAGATTTAGATTAGATGTTAGGAAGAAATTAATTCCTCAGAGGTGGTCAGATACTGGCACAGAGAATCACAGAATATTCTGAATTGGAAGGTACTCATTAGGATCATTAAAGTCCAACCCCTGGCCCTGCCCAGACACCCCAGCACTCCCACCCTGTGCATCCCTGGGAGCGCTGCCCAAACGCTCCTGGAGCTCCGGCAGCCTCGGGGCCGTGCCCATTCCCTGGGGAGCCTGGGCAGTGCCCAGCACCCTCTGGGGGAAGAGCCTTTCCCTGCTCTCCATCCCAAACCTCCCCCTGCAGCCGTTCCCTCCTTCCCTGAGCTCTGCCCTCAGCTCCTGTGCTGCAGCTGAACCAGCCCAGTGCCCTCAGCTGCTCCTCGGGTGGCCCCTCCAGACCCTTCCCCAGCCCCAGCTCCCTCCTTTGGGCCCTCTGGGACAGCTGTGGATCTCTCTGATCTTATGGCACCTAAACTGCCTCCAGGGCTGGAGGTGAGGCTGTCCCAGCCCAGAGCAGAGTGGGACAATCCCTTTCTGGCCACTGATATGCCCAGGACAGGGATGTCCCTCCTGGCTCCAGGGCACTGCTGACTCAGATCCAACTGGCCATGGACCAGGATCCCCAGGTCCATTTCTGTGGTGCTGCTTTCCAGCATCTCATTCCCAGTCTGTCTGGGCATCCAGGGCTGCCCCGTCCCACTTGCAGAATCTGGCACCTGCCCTTGTTAAAACCTCATCTTGGTGTTTTCTCAGCTTTCTCATTAGTCTAAGTACCTCTGCAAGGCCTTTCTGCCTTCAAGGGAGTCAAAAGCTACTCCAAATTTTGTACTATCTGCAAATTTACTCAGTATGCCTTCAAATTTAGTATCCTGTCAAGTCCTGCATCCAATCTGCAAATAAAGACATTGAAGAGCACTGGGCCAAAGAATTTGTTGATGCTTCATCCCTGGAAGTGTCCAAGGCCAGCTTGGATGTGGGTTGGAGCAACCTGGGATGGGGGAAGGTCTCCCTGCCCGTGGCAGGGAGATGGAACAAGATAGACCTTAAGGACCATTCCAGGCCAAACCATTCTGGTTCTGTGATGAGCAGACCAGACCCTCTGTGCTGACCAGAGCTGCCCTCACTCCCCCCTTCCCACCTGAGATGTTACAGCTTTGAGAACCCTGATGAGAGAACACACAGAGTCCCTCCCATCCCCACAGCCTGGCTTGCACGGCCCAGGAGTTCCAGGATTAGTTCCAGGGGAAGTTTGCAGCACTGCCTGCTCCCCAGGATAAAGGTGGCACGTGCGTGCAGCACCCAGCACTGCTGCTGCAGCTGAACTGCTGCTTTCCTACCAGTTTCTGGGGGGCTCTTGGCTGCTCTGATCTCAGCTGGCTGGGACGCTCCCCAGTCACTGCAAGGTCGTGACCACGGGGTGAGAAACCTGCACTGCATCCATCCTCATTTATTGTACACCTAATCAATGCTGTAGTGCCCCATGCAGCCCTGCAGTGCAGCCCCACACCCAGGGACAGCCTGCTCATTTGGGATCAAACTTTCCAGCCTGGCAGGGCAGGGGGGTCAAAAGCAGCTTCATGTTAGAGCTGGAGAACGTGGCTGGAAATGGAGCCCACACTGCTCTCACTGACCCTCCCTGCCTTCCTACAGCCCAGTCCAATTCTAGCTGTGGTTTGAATTCAGCTTGGGAAAGGAAATATGATTATCTGGTCAGGAGTGTACCCCACACTCCAAGAGGAGAAGCGATGCAGCCTCACCATGAGGAGATCACCCAGGGTGTGGCAGCAAGGAAGTGACCCCAGTCCCTGTGGTCACAGCACTGCCAGCTTCCCAGACCATCCCTCTCCTCAACGGATAAAAAGCATCAGAGAAGCAGCAAAATGCCCTTCTAGCAAAACTATCCTTCAATGTCACTTTCTAATTTATGTTCCCAGGGCTTCCCATCCCAGCCCATGCCCACAGACACCCAGCAGCACACACAGAGAACACAGTCATTGATCAGGCTCACCACTGCTCCCTGCACTTTTCTATTCATTCTGGCTTTCTGTGCAAGAGCAGCTCAGCGTTTTCCAAAAGATACAAAAGGTTTTTAACAAGCTCTCCTTCAAAATTGTAGTATTCTCTAGTGATAATATAATAATTAATAATAGATAAACAATAAATAATATAGAAAACAATGTATA
>VZTR01002066.1:351097-372369 GCA_013400775.1 Chaetops frenatus
TCGCCCCGCACCTCCCGCAGCCCCAGGGAAAGCCCTGAGGCTTCCTCCGCCTCAGCTTTGGGGAGGTTTTGGATTTGTTTTGGGGTTTACTTTAGGTTAAGAAAAAAATCACACGCTGACAGCGTGTGGTAACTCTTTCCTGTTGTCTGAAAGCTCGCTTAGAGTGGACAAGACGCCAAGAACAGTTAACCTCCAGGCATAGCTGAACTCTCCAAAGAGCACCAAACGTCAGTTAACACCTTACTAAGTGAGAACTTAACCGTAGCTGAGAATTCGGAGCTTTCCAAATTCTCCACTTGAATAACAGTGCGCATCAGTGCAGCGTGTCAGTCCCAGCTGCTGCCACCTCTGCAGGGACCGAGGTGCTTGCTCCCCTGGCACTCCCAGCCACAAATCAAGCAGCATCTTTAATCCCTGCAGTTCATCACTGGGGAGCCTTCAGGTATAAAGTCACAGGGTTTTTTGGCCCAAAGTTTCAGGCCCGAGAGGCACAGAAAACATTAAGTTTTAAAACAGTGATCAAAGCAAGTCCTTATAAAACCTCCAGCACTAACACACGTCTGTGATGTGTCTAACAGACTTCACACTTCTGGTCTTATGGATCTTCAAGTTAAAAAAAAAAATAAAACCCAAACTGCTGTCATTTGCTGATGTCACAGACGTCAGAGGTCCCATGCATCCCTGTCCCGGCAGTCCCACAGCACCTTGCCACAGCTGAAAGCTGTTTTCCCACATGGCCAAGAACATCAGAGCCACCACCCTGAGCCCTACAAGCTGAGATCACCAAAATGCCTACACTGGAACAATACAGAATTCGGGGATTCACAAGATGACAGTATTTAGCTTAGACATTTAAATATTCGATATACCCTAATCATCACCAATACTTCATTTCTTGGAAGACGTTTGGGTGGGAGAAGCCCAGCCTGTGCCATTTTATGCTACTAGGTGCTGCTCAGTCCCCCAGGAAAGGCACCCACAGCCCAGCATTTCCATGTGCACCAGCCCCTCACCTCAGCAAGTTCAGTATCTGCTGCCCAATGCACACAGGAGTTCTGCAAAACCAGAGGTGATAACTCCTCCAAAATCCTCAGAAGTCACCTGTGGCCATGAGCTGCTCCTGCTTTGACTGCTCCTCAGGCTTTTCACCATGGCAGCCCCATCACCTGCTGGCAAGGAAAGGCTCCTCAGATGGCGACTGATGGCTCTACCCAACACCCGAGCTGGCCCAGGGCTGTTGCACCTGGCTGGACGCAGAACAGCTAGAAAAGGAATTTGTGAAGCTGCTGCTAACATTTATCATTTTAGTTGCCCCAACAGCAGGTAAAATTACACCAGCTACTGTAGAGCTGTGAGTTACACACGGAAAAACTCACCCCAGGTGATGCTGGCCCAGACCATGCTGAGGAGCCACATGCTGGCAGCACAGCTGTCCCCACAGCCATGACCCAAAGGACTTGGATCCACACAGGCCAGAAGGACCTGGACACCTAAAACAGCACAAACTGCCAGGGCAACACCAGGGGCTGTTTTAAAGAGGGCACACGGGGGTTTTCTTCTTTCAATTATTTCATTTGAAATCACATGAGTTCTGTATTTAAACTAGTTCCATCCTTTGTGCCTCAGCAGTCTGGCAAAACCCCTTAATCTTTAATATCCAAATAGTTACCTGGAGAAGAATACCAATATTGGGTTAATCTCAGACTACCAGTCTTGATCAACACAGACATGAGGCACCTCATATATGTCTCTGAAAAAATAGAAATATCATTTAGCTGCATGTTGTTATGAATATATGTGTGTGTGTTTATATCTATATATATCTATACTTATAGATAGATAGATAGATAGATAGATAGATAGATAGATATAGATATAGATGTAGATATCTCTAATATTAAAAGCTCCACACCCAGGCCTGTTGCTCCACTGCTGGAGGCTCTTGTGTGTTCAGATTCCCAGCACAAATCCAACCAGAGCAGCCAATGCCCACTGGAAAACCTTTAAGGCTGTTTATTTTCCTTAGGGCACACTCGGGCTGTGAAGACTGGCCCAGCCTGGTCCTGGGGGATGTTCTCTACACTTTATTAAGCAAGACAGGGCCAGGTAGGACCATGCAGTGCAGGACACCCTGGGAGCACCCTGGGGTTACTGCCTTCCACTCACCCTTGCAAATGCCTGAATTGAGGCTGTGTCCCACAGTGCCCTGGTGGATTACTGGATTAGTGATCTCCCTTCAGCAGCTTAAATCAAAGTCTGAGCAGTCTGACCTTTCACTCACAGGGCAGGGAAGGTGTTCCCAGTGAAATGAGCTTCCCTTGCCCTGCTCCATTGGTCCATATCCCACCAGGAGCGAGCATTTCACAGAGCATGGAGCCCATTCAATGGGGCCAAGGACTTCAGAGCATGCTGGAGTGGGAAGCCTTCCCACCCCAGACACCCCTCTGGAATATGAGAGAAGCCAGCAGGAATTGCCAGGATCTGGCCCTGCTGCATCTGACACACCAAGATTTAAATTAAAATTGAAAAACCTGGGCTGGTGTTTTACAAAGACCAAGTTCAGTTCTACATCCCAGCCCTGCCACCCATGAGCAAATCCGTGTGCTGTTTGCTCCTGTCACCTGCATCTCTAGCCTTGGGTTATTCCAGTAAGCAAACTTTTCCTTCCAGAAAATAAGATTGAAGAGGATTTCTGAATTTGAAAGCCTTGGTAAAAGGAAAAAACCACTTTCAGACTGCCTGGAATGCATGTTCTGCGTTTATCCAGTTTACTCACAGAAAGACAACTTCATCCCAAGGTAAGGAAGGCTTCTGCCACATAGTCTGGGCAGACAGGGAAGGAGGGGATGCTTTGCATTTACTGCCATTTGACAGAAGAGCCACATCAAAACAAACCTGAACTGTCCAGGAGGACAGGACCACTCTCAGGCACAGTCTTGCAGAAGGAACATGGTGAGGAATAGTTAGCACTTGGATTCAGCCCTCACAGCCTGGACTTCTTGGGAACAAAGGCAACCACAGCATCCCTGCAGCTCTTGACCACAGGGATGTCTCCTGGTCCCTTGTAGAGGGAGAACCCAGCATGGACTCTGATGTGTGTCATTACTTTATAAGAAAGAAGAAATCCAAGACAAGCAGGCATTATTCAGCAGGCAGGGTTTCAGAATTTACAAAGGTTTTTCTCCTCTGGAACACCCCTTGGATTTCAATGGGGTTTGGGGACTGAAACCTCAGATTCCTCTGGAAGTTCCAGCGTACCAACAAACAAATCCCAGTGTTTTATCAGCCAAGCAATGAGGCAAACGAAATACCTGGCAATGCTGGACATCTCAAGCTGAAGGATAGACCAGTGGGTTCGTTCAAGACCCTGCTCTTGACTGGGTATCCAGCCCCTCTCAGAGTCCAGGGGCCCTCAGCCAGAGCCTGCTCCCACCCTGTGTCCCCCAGCCCAGCCACCCTCTCCAGTGTCTGGCACAGGCTGGACACACCTGGGCTTTCCTTGATCCCAGTGCCCAGGAGCACTGCAGCTCCCCTCTGAAAGCATGTGGCAGCTGCTGGAATGCCTCTGAAGGGAGACAAGAACAAGCCGACCTCTGCAGACAGCTCTGCACAAACCTGTGGGAAATTCCACTTTTCAGCCTTTACACTGTATTAACTCCTAGGGCCTGGTTCCTTGGATTTATATTCCTCTATGGTTTCATTTTTCCCTAAAAAAAAAAAAAAAAAAAAAAAAAAAAAACAAAAAACCTTTACACTTNAAAAAAATCATAAGCTGTTAAGCTTCAAAACTTAATATTTCCTTACCTTGGAGCTTTTCAGCTCAACAGCTCTTAAACATAAACCTCTTTGACTGAAGCCCCCTGAATTAAGCTGTCTCCAGCAAGTCACCATCTCAAGCCCTGTCTGTGGGATGACCAATCTGTCCCCACAGCACAGACTGGGCTCCTGCACTCTGCCCCAGCTGCTGGCCCAGGGCAGGACCTCACACAACATGCATGGCCACCCATGTCCCCACAGCTGGCACGTGCCACTACAGTGGCAGTTCAGGGCTGATGGTGACATCACAGACCTCTCAACGCCCTGTGTCACTGTCCTCAGTGGTGGCACAAGGGAATGAGTGACCTTGGAGGAACTCAGGGTGGGCTGTGAGGACAGGTTCTGAAAACAATGCTGGAAAACCTATTTTTAAACTAATTCTTCTAAAGAGGAACTGTATGCACACTTTGCATCAGAGCAAGAATTAAAAAACATAATATGGGTGGATTTACACAAAAATATATTGGAACATGGCATTTTTTCTGGAAAATCAATGTCCTAGATTAGGAAAGAGACATCTCTGGAAAGTCCCATTCTCCTGGGGCACACACAAGCATCTCCTACAAGCAAAGCTCCACCACTCAGAGCATTGTCCACCAAATGGGGCCAAAATGAGGGCCCCAGCCACTGCTGGGCTCTCAGGGACACTGCCAAGCAACTCAGAAAGGGGACAGATTCATGCAGGAGCAGCACGTTTGCAATGGTGTCCAAGCTCTTCCAAGAGACAGGGAAAGGATGTGCTGCTCCACCAGCAGTGGGTAGGGAAGACTGGAGGAGGAACTGTAAAGGGTCAAAAGACTGAAAAGTCTGAAGACTAGTGAAGGACTAAGCAAGGAGAAGGTTGTGTGGCAAGATGTAGAACTGGGAAGGAGTTGGAAAGGGCTGTTTAGAACCATGAAGCTAGAGGGAACAAGTAGAAGCATCTCTCCTAATTCAAGACCCTAAGAATGAAGACAAGATACCCCAAGCTCCCTGTCCTGTGCTCTCTGAAGATCACAAGGACTGGCTGGGTGCCCTTGCACTGTAGTGGTCCCAAGCCATGTCATTGCTCCTAGCTACAGCCATTTAGTTAAAATCCATTTTCCATGTAGAAAATTGTAAGGAAAGGCTTGAAAGTATGGGAAAAAGATTTAAGGAACAGGGAAAAATGTCCTGAACACCAGAGGTGGCCTTCTTATTAAATTGAAAGCTCATTAGCTGTAGCTGTGCAGTGCTGTTGGTGTCCTCACACACATTCACACCCAGGGAACAGCTTTACACCACTCGCAGCAGTGCCCAGATAACATTCACTGTCTCAAAATAGCACGATAAGGGCTGCCAGGAGCCTTTCATCAAGGACATTCCTGGGAAAATAGCACAATTACAGGCTTTGGGACAACTGTAAGGAGCAGTGGGAAAAGTTTCATGAAAAGGCACAGATAAAGATGGCTGCAGAGGTGAAATGTCAAATACCTCAACAGCTACGATACACCTTCAACACTCCCTGCAATTATTACTCATTAAAAAAAAAAAAAACCAAAAAAACAACAAAGCCAATGTAAAACCCAAGGCTTAATTTGAAAACAGGCAAGAGAAACAGTTTTCTCTTAAATACAGTAAGTCAGCAGAATTGGATGGGGCTCAGCAGGCTTCAGGCTCCAGCAATTGGTTAAGATTGCAGGACCCTTCTAAAAAAATTGCCTTCAATTGAAACAAAGACTGTTTCTAGAGCCAGCACAAACAAATCACTTGAGGTGAATCAGGTGCAGCAACTCTGAGTGGCCCAGTTCTGCTCCCTCCTTTTGCCATTTTCAAGTAGGGTGATGGCCATGCCCTTGTGCTGGGAAAGGCTCTGAGCAGGCCAGCTCAGTGTGGATGGGCACTGTCAGAGCTGCCTGAGCACCCCTTCCAGGGTCTTCATTTTTCCCATTCTCACTTTTGACCCTCAGCCACTTTTCTCCCCCTGCTTTTATTCATAGCCTCTTTTGCTTGCTTTTCTCCCACAATCCTTTTCCCATAGAGGCTCCTATGGCTTGGTCAGGGAGAGGTGACAAAAGTGATGGAAAGAGAGAAGGAACGTTTTGAAGAAAGTAAGGAAAGGAGCAAAAGTCACCTTCCTACAACTGGACACAGGCCATACATGTGGTCCCCACAGCACACATCTTAATTAATATTTGATATATTTGATTGATTTACTTGGTCCTAATTAGGCACTGCTTAAAACCCATTTACATAAGACAACCCAATGGGCAGCCACAGAAGAGATGATCCAACACAACACAGAACTGTTCCCCACAGTGTCCATGCAGGTAAACCAGTGAGCAGCCAGCAGGGTGTTCTACCTGCAAAAAGTCAGGCACACCTGGAAGTGCAGCATCACTTCTGCACCCCATCACACACACTCAGCTTTCCTTGTTCAGATTGAGAACCAGGCTCAGACAAAGCAATCCTTAATCAATACCAGATCACAAAACCTCCAAACCTCACTCAACACAACCGACTGCACTTGCTGCTGCTTGCCAGAACCTACTGCCCACTAGCCAAGTGCAGGAATAAAGGCACCGTGTTCCATCCAATGCTGAGCTCCAAACCACCTCCTTCTTTTGCAGCTTTTTCTGTGACATTTCTAAGTAGGATCCGGTCTTTAACACTCTTTTGGGAAAACAGCAAGGAGAATTAGGTTCTAGGTGTTGGTTCCATTGAGAGGGAAGGAAAAGTTGAGAGAGTTTGGCTGCTAGTCAATGGCACATGAGAAGGAGGACATGGCTTGGGGTATCTGGGTAGGAGCATGAACTTAGCCCTGAGGGACTGTCTGGGTGGCAAAGAGCCCAGAACCACCACCCATCCTGGCCCTGTTTTCCATTACCTCAGCCCACACACACTCCCACCCTCCTGCCTGCCACGCTCGAGTTGCTTCTTTCCAAAGGCTGCAATTGCTGGGCACGGGCAAAACAAGAGCCCTGCACTCATTAGAGCCCCCGGAGCCTGAAACACCACTTTGGCAGATTGGCTGGACCACAGGGGCAACAGAACCCCAACACAGCCCTAAGATGACCACAAGCACTTCTCTTGAACAGTCCTAGGAGTGAGGCACAGTCAGAGCTCCTGACAGGATGATACCCTCCTGTTATCACCTCTTCTGCACTGAGATGCCAAGAGACTCCAGAGACTTGGAGACAAAGCAGATCCATATGGAGCAGCTCTGTCTGCAGCCAATCCTGCATGTCCACACCCACTCAGCCGGTTGCCTTCCCTTTGTCCCACGCAGGGGGACACCAGCTGCCTGTTCACTCTAAGGAATGAAACACCATAAAAGCCAGAACAGACAGGTTCTGCACCAGGAAAGGCAGCAGTGGGGGAAATCCACGTTACAAAGGAAAGGTAAAGGCACTGCTACCTGGTGTTGCACCATCCTGAAAAGGAAGTCGTTTTCCCATCACGGTGTGAGGAAATATCAGTGCATTGGGCTGTGGAGCTCCATGCTCCCAGATAAGCTATCCTCAAGGACCAGGATCACACAGAGCCTTAGAACCCTGGACACAGCTATCAAAACACGACAGCTTTGTTGCCATCGTTACCATGGCAAGAACAGGTTTCAACTCTGCAGAAAGTCAAGAGCAGTACTTCAACAACCCACATCTGGTATTTGTCTCTTCTCTTCAACAGGTATTTTCACATCTGAGCTTTTTTTTAAGCTCTGTTCAAAGTGAAAGGACTGGCAGCTGCACAGGAATATCCAAGAGGATACAGCCGCATCCAGAATGATCAGAGGGCCAGTCCCAGAGAGAGACAGGGTTTGGAGATGTGATCAGCCCAACAGCAGAGGTGGGTACAGGGCCCCACAGCCAGGAGTAGGGCAGTGCCCACCCCTCTCCACTCTGTAACTGGCAGAAAACAGTGAAGACCTAACCAGGGCCAAGTAAAGTTATTTTTATGGCATGAGGGTGCCTGAAAGATGCCTCATGATGTTCAACAGCAGCCTGACAATGACTTGACTTACATGATACCTTAGCACCAGCAAAGCAGTGATTTTCTTCAGAGCAGCACATACAGGCTCCATCTTTCCCCTGCAATGCTTGTACAGACTGGCTGCACCCCAGACCTGCTTTGGTCACCTACAGTCAGACAACACCCTGGCTTTTCTTAAAACTTTAATAATCAGAATATTTTATTGGCTAGAAAGTCTCTTGCTGAAATTACTGTACAATTTTCACTTCTTTCAGCCAAAATTGAGGGCAATTTTGCTTAAATAAGCCTGTCTGTGCCATTAGGTCTATTTCACCAGGGAAGTCTGCTCTTGTGCATATGACATAATCTATTGACAGAACCCCACCAAAACAGGCATTTCAAACCCTTACAGTCTGCCATTTCACATGATGCAATTATACTCAAGCTTAAACTAATTTTTGACACAAGGCTTGCACCGTTTTGCTTGTCTACCATGCACTTCACTTGGCTTTGTCTTCCAAAAAAGAACTATTTGCTTCTGGAGACTTACACTACTTCCCATTTCACCCAGTATCTCAACCATAGCAAACATAAAATAAAGTCAGTGGCAATTTTACAAGCTGCATTGTACATCCTACTTTCAACAACTTGTAAAGAACATTCAGTAGAACAGACCCCAGGCCCAACCAGCACAACCCAGTGTATGTTCACATGTCCTGCAAGGCCACCTGCTGCAGGACACAAGTGTGCAAGTCCTTCAAGGGGAAAACCTCAACCTGCTAAAAACTGCTGTTGTGAGGAACACAAGTCAGCTGCATTAATCCTCAAACACAGCAAAGATTAAAGCGAAGTTTTAGTTTCCACTGTCTGAATGCTTTTTGAGTTTCTTCCAGTCTCCATCCCATTGCTGCAGTTACTGTGCAAAAGATGGGAGAGTCAAGCATTGGAGGTGGCACAGCACTGGGACAGGAGCCTTGGGGAGGCTGAGCCAAGCATGACCTTCGTGTTTCTCTTCACCTGAAAGCCCTCACAACCTTTGAGGTTTTTACTTCATGTGACAATGGCCCAAAATTTTACCTCTGCCTCTTAGCATCATGTGCAAGTCATAATCAAGAGCAGAGGACCTGAGACTTCCTGCCCATCTTAACTCTTGGATTTGCCAGAGATTAGTCTCAGCATTCCCAGGAATTTATCCACAGGCTCAGAACTGGCTCAGTGAGCTCTCTAGGCACACCCTACAACATTCAAGCTAATTCTTTTCTCCACAAAACCCTCACAGGAGTCATTATGTGAGGCAACCTCAGACTCTGCAGGAAGGGCTGTTTTAGGCAATTATATAATTAGTGGTCACTTCCAGACAACAATAAACCCCCGCTTGCCACTCCAGTCTTCTCACCAATCATCTGCTCAGTAGCTCCAAAGCTCATGGAACTGTAGCTGTTTTTGAAGTTGACAAAACACAAGGACAGTTTATGTGTTAAGTAGCTAAAATACTCCAAAGGTAGTTCCTCAGAAAACTTTAAAGCCCCACTATCTCTGGGTTCAGTATGCAGACTCCCCCCATCCATAAAGAAAAGAAACAATAGTACTTTATTAAAATACTAAATTTTATTTTTTTCCACATACATTGAGTCTCCCCACCGTTTCCATTTGTCTGACCACCACCATGCCTTATCAAAACATTCCATACATACTTAAAATGAAGCTGAGGGTGGAGCCTCGTCTTTAAAAACTAAACAGGCATTTTGGACAACACATTCTTGGCAAGGTAATCTGGATGACATTTATCAGACGCAGGAGGGAAAGCACTTTCAGCATTTGTAAAAAGAACAGCCAAATAACGGTTACAGAAAGAAGACTGCAGATTTTAATGAACTCTTAAAACTGTTTTCTTTTCTTACAGAGTCTGTCTCCACTGCCAGAGAGCTTGAATGACCTGGAATTGTACGCAAGAAGTTAGAAATTGAAATCCATTTAAAAAATAATTTTTAGTTTACTATCTCTACTTACTCCATAAAATACTGACATTAAATTATAGCAAAAATTACATTCCTTTCAGAGAAAATCAAGTTGAAAGCATGACACTGGGTCCTTTGCTGTAGGTCTGTTATTCACACTAGGTCACAACAGTAAGAATTCAGTGAAGGTGAGGGAGATGATAGGCGTGGGCACCAGAGAGGCAGATCTTGGCTGAACTCTGCCTACCCTGGCTAGTGCCACAGCAGCTCCAGTAGCTGAGGCTGACTGCTTTTCAACATTCCTTCAGGAACGTATCAATCTGCCCACCAGACAAGTTTACTCTAAACCACTAAGGGAAGCAGGAAAGCATAAGCAATTCTGTCACTGGGAAAAAATTAACTTGAAGGAATTTTGATAGGGAAATCTAAGACACATTTTCAGCTTAATCTGTGTTAAGTAATAACTAATTCAGAAACTTACTTCCTGATACCTCCTTTTGGTTTGTGCTCTTTTAAGAGCTCAGTTGATTTTGGGAGAGAATGTAGCAAGAATGCCATAATCTCCATGACAAAAGAGCTCCCCCTCCCAGACACCCTCCCCAACAAAGGGCTGAACACCAGACTGGCCTAGGTGGCCAAATTCAGCAGCAAGGGAAACCACAGCTCATTTCCTTAGCCAATATGGTGCCAAAAGGAAAATTCTGTGGGTTTAGTAAGCAAGAGATAATTTACCAACCATATAAAAGCTGGAAAAATGTAATAAAATATTAGCTTTCCCATCTTAGCCAACTAAACCCTTAAAACCATTCCCATTTATTTAATCTGAAGTACTGTTTGTGGTTTGTAGCCCTTTGAAACAGTCCAAAGCTTGTAAAGATTAAGAAGTAGAAAAGAAGCCCTAAATCAGGTTATAAAAGTTTTTGGACTTCATCAAGCTCTGATGAATTCTGTTACCTTCTGGTCCTCCGTCCTGAAGCAATTCTTAACGTAGTTGGCAAATTTGGGCTCCAGCTTAGGAAGGGTAGTACCCTATTTGGAAAAAAAACAAGCTTTAGGGTCTGCAGGTCATTGAATGCTTCCCATAAACAACCTATGGAGCTGAAACCCTCTGCAACTCATGTGGAATTTGAACTCACCTTGCACATTCCCACACAAATCTGCTTTAAACCATTTCAGAAAGTCTGTTTCTCTACCACAGCCAGGTATTTCTCATAGGAAATACCTGGCTACACAAAGAATTCCTGTCCAAGACTCTGCTGATGCTGAAGGCACAACAGCAAGTGTTCACTATTTAAATCACCTTGTTTATAGTCAACAGCCCCATGCTACTCAGATAAACTAGACCTAATTCCGTATTTATGGACTCTTAATACAGTATACCCTCTGAGACCACCCTTCACAGGTAGGTTTTAACTTCAGCTCTCTAAAGCAAAACATGAACTGACCTCCCACCTATGCTTTAGAACTCACTAATACACTACCCGTTAATACACTACTTCTATTGATTTAAAAGAACTATTCTAGAAACATTTCCTTGTAATCCCTGAAATTGTCTTTGCACATGCTCAAATGTACAAGGCAGATTTAGTTAATAATTCATAAAAGTTTATTATCATGTCTCCTAGTATTTCCAGGGAAAATAATACAGCTATTTTAGGAGACACTGATTTCCTTTCACATGTCCCCAGAGAATAACTTTCCAATTTCTCAGGTGCATCAATTGAAATATCCCATGCCAATTAGGACAGCACACTTAGCTGCTACTCAACACACTGCACAAGACAGCAAATTTCTGTTCAAACGGAACAGCAACATAAGGAAAATTTTAAAAGGCAATACTGCAACTGAAGAGCTTGGATCTGGCCGCTGTTTTACCTCATGTTTTCTCTTAACTTCCTGACACCTACTTAACACAAGAGTTCCACTCTAAATCTGGTAAACGATTCTTTAAAAGCTGTTACTTGCTGGCTGTCAGCTGGAGTCCTATGCACACAGAATGCAGACATCCCTTCCCTTACTAAGGGATGCTCTTGCGCCATCTTGATAAAACGTTACATTAAGCTCCCTGCTACAGTGCTTACACAGCACTTCCCAGTAGAAACCCTCTCCAGCACCAGATAATGTATTTTAAAGCTCTTCTTGCCACTTATCTGCTCTGTATGCTTCCCTCTGCAGGGACTTGTTTACTGTGAGCAGCTCAGCCACTTGTGCTCACACTGCAGAAACGGCTGATCACAGCTCCTCTGAGTCACCCCAAACACCACAGCAGCATCCAAGGGTTACTGTGACCCACCAGGATGGGCCCATCCCTCAGTCAGGCTCACAGGCTGTGCATTTCCATTCTCATCACAGCCTGTCATTGCTCACTCTGCATCCACCTTGTATTCAAACACTTCTGCTCGTTTTGCATTCCTGGAACAAAGCAGCCTCAAAACACTGACGAGCTAAGCAGAAGGTGACCGTAATTCTTCAGGTGATCTTTGTTTGCCATTGTATAAAGATAAAAAGTGTATTATCCTGAACTAAAATACCCCATCAACAAACCAACAATGCTTCCTAGCACCTGTATCAGCCCTTCTGAGCCAGCCAAGTACAGTCACAGCCAGGCCTTCACTCCCATCTGTTTTGAGTGCAGGGGTACTCAGAACACACCCCTTGCTGGCACATGGCTCAGGAGAAGAATCACCTGCCACACTTCACCCAACCAGCCTGCAACTTTTTTTAACAACAATTTTGTATTTTATACTTAAATAGCACCTAATAATAGTACTGACATGTGTGACCACCAAGTGCTGGGGAAGGCTGGTAACAACTAGAACCAGTGACTGCTCTGCCACCTTCAGAGAGTGAAGCATCCACTGAAGGGAGATTAGACCCCACATGCCTCCAGAAAGCAAATGCCTTCAGGCCTTTAGCAGGGCATTAACTCAGATCACAAGCACCCATCTCCCTCTTCTGGAAGTGACTGAGCCTTACAAGCATCAAGACTTCAAGATCAAGGCATTCCAAGCATGAGAGGAACTCACTCCACTTTACTTTAGTAACCTAAAGTGTTTATGCACTTGTAAAGTCATCTTTACAGTAAGTATCACCTGAGGGTTTTTGTGCCTTTTTTCAAATTTTAACTAAGACAGTTCACTAAGAAATACCAAATTGCTAATCAGCATTACTGGAGGAATACACAAAGTGATTTTGTTTCTCACGAGTACAGAGGCGTTTTCTTTCCCCCCCAAAATGTGTTTTTATTTCTCTGAACTTCAACATCAACATGAATTGATAGTAACAGCACAGCAATATCACAACCACTTCTTAAAATATCCAAAAACTCACCTTATCTACAGATGCTTGCATTTTTGCTTTTATCTCCTCTAACGACAGAGGGACTTTTGGTGTTTTTGGAGTTAGAGTTTTATCCTTCTTGGAATCTGGAGTCTGAAAATTATTTATTTCACATTAGTAACTTGCACATAAAGCTACACAGAATATAAAATAAATTTTATAAAAACAAGGTTACAGCAGATTAAAACTTACTGTTTTCAAAAAGTCACAAAACCTAAATTCGTGTTTCCCACACATTCCTCAGAAGCACAAAAAAGAACCATTTTACGTCTGGAGCTATAGTTAGCATTGCTATCTTACGCTTCTGGGCAGGTGCCTTCACAGCTTTCTCTCAACAGAAATGAAACAAAAAATAGCAGAAATATTTAGTGATTCAGAGTTCACTCCACATCTGCAGCCAGATTAGGTCATGCTTTAAAAGGCACACCTGCAGTGCTTTTCAGATCCTGTCCTGCCATGCACCCCATGCTCATTTCTGTATGAACCTTCCTGATACCATGTTTGAGTATGTGCAGCAGAGAAAACCTGCACAAGGGAGCAGGACATGATTACACAGCTTTAACAAGGAAACTGCCAGTCCTGCAGTAGTCAGTGCCATGAGAGCCCCTTGGCAGCAGCAGCATCCAGCTGTTCTCCAGTGGAAACACATGTGGCAGTCACCCTCTTGTACACGGTGCTGCACAAAACCAATAGATTTGGTGTTTCAAACCAAAGAATCAGCAATACTCCCAAGGGACAATATGTCTGATTTAAAATCTTGGCCGTTGTAGGTACATATTGATCAATGATGAGTTTCACAGAGACCATGAAGCACTGAGCAGTATTGTCAACATGCTGCATATTAAGATTTAAAAACCTAACTTGAATGTTAGTATGCTGTTTGAAGTTACCATTAGGCAAGAAAACTGGCTTCCCCACTAGAATAAACCTTTGTTTTACCCAGTTGTTTTCACTCACTTTTGATTTAGATGCTGGTGTGGCTGGCTTAGAATCTTTTCCATTTTGCTTTGCTTTCTGCATATTTTTTCCTGCAACGTCACGCAGAGGCTGAAAAGAAAGCACAAAAGTTCAGTCAGATGAACTACAAGTAAACTCAAGATAACATGCTCCAAAGGCAAACCTCTTGGTACAGCACAGTAACATAGCAAGAACAAGTTATGATACCATCCAACTATGTGGACTCCCGCTAAATTTTCCTTGAATGGATCACCTTTCCTTATATATCAACATGCAATCTTTGGGGGCAGATACTGCTTCAAGACTAATTTCTGGTAGCACTGCAGTTCCATGACCTCATTCAGTGCCATCTTTTTTCTCTAACACAACCATTACCTCATTTGGCATTTCATCCAGAAACACTGTCTGGGATATGCATGGGGCACAACACCACACACACATGCAAGACAAAAGAGTCTAAAAATTTCTATATAGTTCAAGGGACTGTTTTGTTCAGTCACCCTAGATCATATCAGATGGCAGGAATCTGCAGTTCAGACTGCCTTTACCAGGTCATTGTGCACTATCACCTATGGAAGTGATGGAGCAGCACATGGTGAAGCAAAACATTCAATATCTGTTTTTGAACAGTAGATCTAAGCATAGAAATCCAACCCAAAGTAGTCATCAACAAGAAAATGCCTCCCTCCCTCCTGTGCAGCTGCCCTGCCATGCATTTCCAGCACCATCAGATGGCGCCCGAGGGGTGGTGGAGCGGCCTCTCCAGGCACTGCCTGCCTGCAGTGAAGCTTTCCCAGAGCCACATTTACAGCCTTCATTTTTTAAAGTCGCCAAAAAAAAAGGTCCTTTCCACAGCATGCAGGACTGGACCTGCAGAGCACAACCTGCTCTGAGCAGGACTTCACCTGCTGCCCAACAGCCATCCAGGCCCACACCAGTCTGACAGCTGCACACCTGTGCTGATAAAACCCAGTCACCTCTCTGCAGCCAAGAAAATAAAACATGGACTAGATGGATGCACACTCACACTGAAGTGTTTTCATGTCCTACTGCAGTTTCTTCACACAGTGAGCTAACTGTAATGCATCCCCCCTTCACACGTTCCAGGGAGCTGTGCTAAAACTCATTGATTTAAGGGACTACCTGCCAGATTCCTGTTATATCACAGTATTAGCCACTTACTTTCTTTATTGGTGCTTTAATTTCTTCCTCATCATCCTCTAAGTCATCCTCATCACTATAATTAGAAAGGAAGTCACTCACCATAACTCAAGATTCACATTAGAAATTGATCTTCCCCCTCCCTCCCAATAATATGTTGTATTCGTGAAGGATGCAAGGAATCTTTCCAAGTTTACCTTATACCTTAACACCTGGCTAAGCCTTAGGGCAAGCACTACATTATAAGCAGTTAGATGCATTCCCTCCTCTTTAATGCTGAAGGGATGTATCCTAGGGATTTCCACTACTACTGTTAGAAGTTAATGAGTAACAGGAAGCCAAGTGTTATAACCCAGTATGACATATCCAGAGAACATTAAATTTAGACAGCATTTTAGAGATAAATAAGGCAAGGATGCTTTATCCCTAGCCAAATTACAGAAGGTTTTTCACTTAGCATCCAGTCATGTCACACAATTTACTTTTTAAAAGTTAACCCTGGATTTCAAAATACATTATCAAAATAATACATACTCATCATCGTCATCGTCATCTTCATCGTCATCCTCATCATCTTCTGCTAATTTTGGTTTTTTCTTTAAAAAAGAAAGTCTCTTAAGTGTTGATACTATTTTGTGGTAATTAAGAGCAACTGTCATCCAAAACAATTGTGGCATAAGTAGGAGGCTATTTTCCATCCATTTAGCTAAACCACAGGAAGTTACAGCTGCCAAGTCCAAAGCTATTGACAAGTTCACTGCATATGATCTGAGCATACGAACCTTTCCTCTGTCCCACAGAGCTTTAATCAGCATTTGAATTCTTGCAGTACACTGATGTTTACAGCAGAACCTGCAGTTACTGTTGGGGACTGAATTTCCACAAAAGCAGCTGTTATATCCACCCCGCCAGCAAAACTTTGGGAACCTTCTGTACTTAATTACACTTCTGTAATCTAGTACAGAATAATCCCTTCCCATTGAACTGCTTCTCCTAGAGGCAGTACTAATCACTAAAATCAAACTAAAAGGAATGCTGTGAACAAAGTGACTGAAAGTCCATATACCTGTGGTGTTTTAGCTCCTCCTCCACTTGCTGGTCTCTTTGTCGAAGCATTAACAATTTTTGCATCATCTTCCTCCTCATCTGATTCTGGTTCTTCTTCTAATGCTGATAAAGCAAAGTGTAAAAACTTCATTTAACAATAGGCAAAGCAAGACTGCTAGTAAGAAACAAAGTGCATCACCCCCAACTGAGTAGGTTTGTTTATGCTGAGGTGCTGAATGGATAGGAAGAAGCTTCCCGTTAGTGCTTTAACCACTGACCAGAAGCTTTCCAGCTGACTGAAGCAGATACTACTACAGGGAAATCCAAACCAGGCGGACCAACCGCCACACACTGCTTGGAAGACTCCTCACACACAACAGACCAGAGAAAATATAAAACAATGTTTTCTCCATTTCTCAGGAGACACATTTAAAAACTAGTAGAAAGAAAGATTCAAGACAATTCTCCAAAGGAACCAGTTTAGTTAAAAATTAAAACTATTTCATGGGCAGTCTTCTCACACTCAGCTGATAGGCAGAAAGTCTACAGTGGGACACCAACACCTACTTCTAAGGGGAGAAATTAGAATTCAAATTGCAAGGCTGACAAATGCCTCCTACCCATATAAAACAAGTGGCAAGCACTCATCTGAATTTTTGCCCTACAGCCACTTCATGCCACAGAGGGTGCACCTTTAGGATTCAGAGGGTCAGCATCAGCAAAAGCACTGCCTGAAGCATGAATGGCACATGCCCTGAAGCTGTGCTGGTGCTGCCAGGGGCAGGACACAGCAGTGAGCAGCCATACGTACCTACAAGGTGCTGACCACTGACGTAAACAGGCCCTGAACCACATTTCAACCTCAGCACCACTGGAGGTGTGATCTCGAAGCCACCCAGTGAAACCTGTGGGACAAAACATTGTTACTCAGTCAAATATTCCAGGCAAAGTATACTCAACAGACACTTCCTCCACGTGTAAAGAGGAGCACCAACAGCTGTAGACTCCCTGGCTAACAGTTACTCCAAGTTCCCATTTGACAAGAGTATTCTGCAAGTGTTACGAACCAAGCCAGGGCCAATGGGCCACCAACAGGGGTTTACTACACTCCTTGCTCATCCTAGGTAAAGCACACCAAGGGCAGACAAATACACATTTGTTTCTACTCCACTTGGCAGCAATGTCTGTTTGAACATTATCCTTTGCACTGCCCCAGCATTGTGTAGTTCTATTTGTACACCATCAGTAACTGAGTTAAACTACATTGCACAAAGCAGAAATAGCAACAGGGTGCCCTTAAATCAACAGAGAGTAGCACACATCTTTAGAGTCTCCCATGAGCTTCGGACCTGCAGAAAAAACTAATTGTTCTCATCCCACGTTTAAGGAAAGCAACACAGCCTAAAGATGCACCTGTGCTTGCACATGGCCTAGACTTGTATGTATACAGATGACATGCATAATTTCTATCACTTAAAAAATGTGTAATTTGAACTAGTCAAATTTCTCCAGATGACTCAAGTAACTCTACTAGGCACAAAGAAGATGTATTTACTACCAGTGAAACAGACATTTGTCTGAACAGTTTAGTTTCACTAAAATTCAGCTGATCCAAGGCGCAAAAATCACATTTATATTTACTACCACACTGTAGTGTTTCACTACAATTTGGGTGACCCAAGCCATTTTTAACTTTTTTCTCACTAGAGACCAAATTTACAGTAGATTTTCCCAGGTTTCTGCACTTACTGTAGGCTGCACAGACATTTTCAGAGATGCCAGTACTACTTTAGTAGGGTTGCCTTCATAGTCCAGTGCTTCTGCTTCTACAACGTGTAATTCGTCTTTGGCTCCAGCTCCTAAAGTAACCTGTGAAGTCAAGAACAGGGCACAGTCTGAGCATCTTCTCAAATTCTTCAACGTCTTCAGATCGCCATTCATTGTTCTTCATCATTTAATACTGAAATTTGCATTTCTGACTATTAATGGTTCCACCACACTCCATCCTAATCCTTTCTCCACAACACTGAAACTTCCAAGGCACATCTCCAGGCGTGTTAATGACAGTGAAATCAGGTCACTTGCTGCTGGTCACTGCACTGAAATGAGGCAGTGGCAAGTCCAGTCAGTGCTATAGCTGGTCCAAGGAAAGAATTACAAACACATTATTTACCCTACAGAACCCCAGCCCCAGCTTTCCACTCCCTGCCACGTTTCATCTGCTAATTGCATCCCTTTACCACACTGTGTCATTTTGTCCTTACTTGACATTCAATGAGGACTCAAGACCAACAGCAGCTCAGTTGAATACTGTGATTTAAGCAACATGCCTTTTGCTGTAATTCACCAGGGACAGAGAACTGCTTCCCAAGGCATTTCTAAACCTGGATTCCTTACTCCAAATAAGTGTCTGGCACTTTCTGAAGAGTCAAAACTCACCCTAGCTGCAAGGAGACAAACTGAGTGAGAGACACTGGTCAAGCCTGAAATTCCAGTTCACTGCACCTCTGGCCTCTCAGACAGGACGACATGCCAAATATATTTCTTGGTGAAAATTCTTGGTGAAAACCAAGAACCCCTTGTACTACAACTGCTCCCATCAGCAGTGCACAAGGCTGTGTTTCCTTTCCTAAAGCTCATACAAAGAAAGCTTTCCAACCCCCACAAGACATGTGGGTGTGAGCACTTCAGGCAGAGGCACACAAGTTTCCATTCTCCAATGAGCTTTAGGGAGGCTGCAGTGGTCCTGACTTAGATGTATCAGACTAAAAGCTGGGAAATAGAATACAGGATTCACTACTTCTGGCAAATTTTGTTACTAGCAATATAAAAGAGATGAAATTGCAGCTCTGATCTTACCTCTCAAATGTGTTGTCAGCAACACTGAATTGTTTAGCTAGTGGGACGAAAATTTTAGAGCATGCCCTCCAACCCCAATTACTCCTGTTATTTGCCCCACTTCAATACTACAGCACTTACTCTTTATTAATTTCCTGTGTTTGGCAAGCATCCCTGCATGTGCTTTAACTTCTGCACTGAAGGTATGCACACTAAACAGGTAATGAAGCACTAACCACCCCTGTTCTTAGCTGTCATTAGTAAGACATTTACAGACGCTCATGGCACTTTTACCACCATCACCCATCCTCCTCTTTTCACTTCTAGCCCCTGTTCTCCTCATCTTGCTGTACCTCATGCCCCAGTCCATCACCACACTTGTATTTTAACAGTCACTGTCTTTACTCATCTGGGCTTTTATCAGGGGCGTGGATTAGTCCCCAAGTACTTGCTACCTTCACACCTTATCCTTTTTTAAGTCTCTTGTCTGCTCAACAAAGCACCTTCTGTTTGCAACCATGTCCCAGACCTTCCAAGTCTTTAAGTTTCTTAAAAATTTCCTAGTTTGTCCTTTGTTATCTTGACCTCATTTCTCCTGTGCATCACCTCTTTTTATTCTATGGAAAGAGGTTACTGACATAAGATTTTATTCTCCCCACAGGTCTAACAACCAAGCAGTGGTGTGGATCAATCTGCTTCATCCCTCATACTGTACATCATCAGAGCAGATGCTGAAGGTAATTTTGAGAAAACAATAAATAGAAATTTTGAGTAAAACCATACAATTCAATATCACCAATTTTATCTCCATAACATACATTCAGATACAAGCACTCTGCAGGTGGACTCGTCCTATACATTACTGATGTATTCTTCCACAAAGAAGTTGTAATTAAAATCAAATTACTCACTGTGAAGTCCAGGCTTACTTTTCATAACACACAAGGATGGGAAACACATGACTCACATAACACAGAAGTGCTTTAAGTAACACCATGAAGTGTTTGGAGATCATTATTATGCAAGTGACCTCCAGGAAGCAATTCTGCTGTAGGAATTTGTCCATAACTCTAAGACTCTCTTGCTTCCAGCTATCAAAGCATCTCTTTGCATTTAAATAAACACAGCAAAAGCAATAGAAATGTTATAACTCTTCCATTTTCTGTCTGTTAAGATGGGCCATATTATTGTTCTGCTACCCAAAACCAACACGGTCAGTCCAGAACAAAAGCCTTGAAATACTGTGTCTGACTTGTGTGCCACCAGAAAGCTCCAAGGACACATCCAAGAACTCTGCAGGAGACTGTTAGATGAGTTATGGTGAGGTATCCCACTTACATCCTTGGAGAGGGCAAACCAAGGACAAGAAATCAAAACATGAACTTCCTCCCCTCTTACTTGGATTTAATTAGTATCTGCTTCTGGGAAAGGAAAACAATTGCAGTTAGGTTTGGGAACACACTGAAATGGTTTTCAAAATCAAGTTTCTAGCAGTCTACTAAAGTGGGTCTATGTATGACTCTTAAAAATTCATCCTTCCCCCTCTGCTCCAGCAGCATCTGCACTATTTGCATTAGGGATGCCTGAGTATATAGTCTGGCATTTAATTCCACTTAGTATATATTTATTAACCACTGTGGGTTGATTTTTAACCTTTTCCAGCCTTGCACTGCTTGCTGTCAACAATGAAACATCAGTGGAGAAGCTTTCTCAAAACAGAAAATATCTCAAATTACAGAATACGCTCCACTGCCAATAAGAGCTGGTTATTTTTAACAGATTTATATAAAATGATCACTAGACATATGACTAGAGAAATAGATGTTTTTATAAACTCCCTTTTTGCATCACAGCACATCACTACATTGTAAGTGGAAAGTGTAAAAATCAAACACTACTTGCCGTTCTCAGAGACAACTGATGTTCATTTTCTTCATCATCTACTTTAAACTGAAACTCCTTATCTGCTTTAAGCTCGCAGCCTGTAAAAAGACAATTAAATTATAAGCCTGTTTTATTAAAGACGCAGCTATTTGCTAACCAGTTACTTTGCAACGTGCTGCTCCCAGACCATGTACTAGCACAGAGAACTAGCGGCACTTTGGGCACGCAGGGAGCGAACACGTGGGCTGAGGCAAACTCCAGGCGAGCCCGTGGCCTGCTACCGACCACGCAGCTCCCCGCGCGGCCCGTCCGAGCCCAGCAGCTCCGAGCCCATCCCCGCCCAAC
>VZTR01002068.1:1551-44091 GCA_013400775.1 Chaetops frenatus
CGGCACCCTGCCCGCCTGCCCGGCGGGGCTCTGCACGCCCTGCCGAGGGCGCCCCGCGGGCTCTGCGCCGCCAGCCCGGAGCCGTGGCCGAGGGGACTGCTCGCCTTTGCGCTTTGGCATCGCTTCGGACCGGGACGCCCTGTGGCCCTCGGCTGGGTCTCTCGGGCAGGCGGGCCGCACCCCATTTTCTCGGAGCAGTCTTGGCTCGGTTCCGTGACCTCCGGTTGTCTGTGTTTCACTTACCTCGGGATCAAATTTGCGTATTCCGCCTTGTTTGAGGTCTGCCGTGGGGTGCAAGGAGAGCTTGCTGGCCCGTAAGGGCCTTCAGTGCCCTTAAGTCACTGAATGAGCTGTGGTTTGGATATCTTGTCTTGAACACTTGTTTAGTGCAACCCAGAAGAAGATCGCCAATTTCTCAGTTGAGGCCCTAAGTTCCAGAAGAAGAGCTGATCTCTGTTAATGCCACAGTGATGGAGATAACGCATTCTTAAATAAACTCTTCCAATGGTTAATTAGTTTTTGCTGTCCTCACAGCATCATTTACTGTGAGCTCTAAGGTTGTAAAATTGTTGTGATGCTGGGTTGGAGAGTTGTCCCTATTGAGTCTGAAGAGGTTTTGGGTTTTAAAGTAAGAAATTTAGTTTACAACACCTCAACTGATAAAGCTATAGTATTTGACTGGTGAATGGCAAAATCAGAGATAAAAGCTCTCTGGTGTGTTATGAATTATGTGTAAGTGGTGGTAACCCTTCACAGTTTTCCATTTTGCAGGTTGTGTTTTGCCCAACCATTCTGGGAGGATGTTTAGCTCATCCCTTACTGAAACAAGACAATAAGTATATTTACTAGGTTTCAGAACTCTTCTGGAACTGCAGGGTGCAGCTACAGACTGCTGTGTTTGTCCCAAGTTCAGTATATGGTGAAGATCTGTGACCTTGCATTGAGATGGAGCCTGCTACCAAGAGTGACTCTTTCCATGTTTAGGTTTGGCTGAAATTCTTTCCAGTGGTGTACATTGTGTCAGAACATTGACATCAATATTCAGCTAACACTTAATAGTGCTTGTCAGGATGATCAGTGTGTACACATCCAATTTTCCAGATTAGTTTGGTACAGAAGAAGCTTTAGAGATACTTGATCAGTTGAGTTTGGTGAAAGACAGTTCTGCTACCTAAAAAAAAAAAAAAAGAGAAAGCAAACAACAACCAAAAAAACCCCCAAACTGTGTCCCACAAATAATGCAGCCCTCTAGGTCCTTGTGCTGTTACTGTATTTAATATACTGTGATAGCACAGATAAAAATGGAAAAGATTGATTTTGAGTTGCCATCAGTGTGGGAGTTTTTGGATTGTTGTGCTTGTAGTCCAGGAAATGCAATGAGGGACATGGAACTGCTGGTCCATCCTGCAGCAGCTTCAGCAAAGGATGAATTTGTGATGTCATTGGGCACTCAGACCACTGTGGGTAGGGTGTAATTTTATGTCTGGATTTCTCCTGACAGGGGATGTTTGTGATAACTTAAATAACTTAAGGTCTTCCCATAAGTGAAATTTAAGGACCTCAGTTTCGTATTGATTACTTGGAGGATACCACTGATACCTTGTCATAAGGTTATTAAGCTACAGCAGAAAGAAAGAAGAAAGAAAGAAGCTTAGAAAGAAGCTGAATTTATCTGGGCTGAAGTTTGATTTTGGGAAGTAGCTGTCATAAGGAGAGCTGAAATGTTTTAGGTTTGCCATCCTCTGGGGCCTGGAAGGTGCTCTGTTTTGCTGTGGAAGTTATCATGGCTGTCAGGCAAACTGTGAACCAAATTAGTAAATTTCCTATGCTTTGAGCTGTCTGAATGCTGTTTTACTACATGTAAACTTGTGCTCCTGTGTGCAGCTTTCCAGTAGCTCTTATGTGGAGTGGTGCTAGATGTCACACTTTCCTTGAAGGTCCCTGTTTTCAAGCAGGGCAATAGTACTGTTGTCCAGGCTGACAAAACAAAGAAACTACTGAAGCTGAAATAATGGGTTAACTCTACAACTTTATATTGTACAGGCTTTGCACATTCACCTTGGGGAAAACACGTCTATTGTGGAGTGCAGTATGTACCCAAACAGCCAGATAGAACTGAAAGGAGTGTTTGAGACTGTGCTGTCATCAATAGGAAGAACAGTTATCCCATCTGCCAATGCCCAGCAGCTTTGGCTTTCTGAAATTTTTGAAGGTGTCATGTTAAGTGCAATCAGATATGGTTAAGAAGAGGAGGAGGAAGTGTTTTTCTTAAACGGAGACTCAAAGCTGTAACAACAAACAGGTCAGGAAACTTTGAGATCTTTGTCTTTAAATTGGGTCTGAGCAAAAAAAATTGTGCTTTGGGGGGAGTGCAGCTAAGCAGGTGTTTCATCATTGCAGACCACAAAAAGCTGTGCAGTGTGGATGGCCAGGGCTGGTCTGTATGTTACACATTAGGTGGATGTGGCCTCTGTGCTTCTCACCCCACTTGCCCATCAGATGTGTTCCTGGAGTCAAAGAGGAGGATGGGATGAAGTGTTAGTGGGTGTGTGTTAACCAGACTTTAAATGTTTCAATACTCTTGTCAGGTGTTTACCCTGTAAAGTAGTAATTGCTTCTAAATTGTTACTTGAGAATCCTTTAAACTGTAGATAATCTAATTCTGTCAAGTTGATAATTTTTTCCATAATAGCTTTTATATAGACTTCCAGGAGAAATCTGTAGTGGACAGCTAAACAACTATTTATATTGCTTGTGAAACAGCAGAAGGGCTTTGAAAAACTTCTTTAATACAGTTACTACATTTGGCTTATTTGACAGTATGCTAATACTAATAGATTATAAATCTGTTCAAAACTACAGATCCTTGAAGTTTAAGGTATTAATAAGTCTGTCACCTTGCATCTGTTTCTTACACAGAAACCATTGTTTATGTATTTGACAAGAAGTTTCTCATAAATGGTTACTCAGTGAATTCCTAATGTTCGCTTTAAGACTTTGATCCCAGTGTTCAGATTGCACTTGAGCAAGAGTGCAGTGTTTACTAGAAAATTTATTTAATCTTGGAAAGTATCCTGCTGTGTTTTATGGTTTACACAGACCAGGTAGTTTATGATCAAAGTGTCTGCCAAAGTAATTGAGTACTAAATTTGGCTTTTAAAATAGATTGGTTTTAATGGGTATATTTTTAGAAAAGTGTGGGGATTGGTGTGTTTGATCTCTTTCTGTAGTCACTATAATGGTAGTGTTACTGCTGGCTTTACTAAACAGCTGATTTATGGTAGTCATCAGTTGACTCTGGGGATTGTAGCTTGACAGTCTTTGAATGTGATTTAATGCTGCAGAGTGATATTTGATTTGAGTTATATTATCAAATTCTTCATGGATCTGTTAAATAAGCTTGAAGACTGGTATTACTCACCATTCACTGCTGCAGCTAATGATCTTTGTGCTGTGCTTAAGGATGGTTCCTGCAAACTTCCAATTCCCTGACCCCCCACTTATGTCTTTATAACTATTAATATTATGTGGGTTTTTTTCAAAGTTTGTAACTTCCATTCACCGAAAAGTTCTGTTAATGAATTGCTGAAGAACAACCCACAGAACAGTGGATTACTGATTCTTAGATGTTTTTTTTAATAGATTCCTGTTTCTTAAGTTTGACACATGATTCTGCCAGTCTGCATTGTTTTTAGGCTAGGACTAGTATAGTACAGTTATATCACTGACATAACATTGGATACCAGCCACTTATTTCTTGCTGTGCTGGAGGGTAGGTTTTGTTTTAGAAGTTTTTGATCATTATTATGACTGCATTTGGTTTTAGCAAACCTGTAGTACAGTTTGTTCCTTGGTATCCTCCCACCAGTCAACATCTGATGTAGTCATGTGGGTTTTTTAAGGTGTTAAAGTAAGTTTGATGTGTCAGAGTCCCAACTCCAAGTGATTTGAAAACTGATATGGCCTCACCATCCTTGTGGGACAATTTGATTTGTTTTGAATGGGAGGGTGAAACACTGAACTTTTTTTTTTCCCATGCAGTCTTGGCCCTAAGGATTCCAAAAAGCATCAGCCTCTTTCATTGGTTTTTGTTTTCTTTGCAGCTGGCTTTAATCAAGATTATTACCTTGTTTAGTCTAGGGAGAGTACCACATGGGAAAGGGAACTGGTAAGTGTACAAGCATCACTGCTCTGGAGGTTTAGGAGGGTATTCAGGAAAGGGCTGTTATTTGTGAAGCAAGGTGTCCTCAGCTCAGTGCCCTACTTGCTCTCAAATTGCACTTCATACCCTGCCACAGCATAGCATGGTAGTGCAGGTAAGTTTTACAAAATTTGAGATATACTAGTGTTGTTCCTGTCTTGATGTAATTTCTGTTAAAACTGGCAAGATTTTATATTGCTGCTTTAGTACTGTGCCCAGGTAGTGTGGGATCGCTGTGATCAAGGAGTAAAATCTGGGGTAATTTTGCATGTGAAAAATGCCAACGTAATGATCTGATCTGGATTTTGTATCCCTTTCTGGTGGCTTCATGTTTGGTGTGTGGGTAATGCATGTATCTTTAAAACACTACACCTGTAGTAATGTTCTTAATCTTGAGTTTCTTCCTATTTTTTCTGCATTCTCACTAGTAATAAAGATTCCAGTGTTACATACGTGGTTCTGTCTCCATGGCAGTTGTACAAAAGGAGCAGTGTAGGACTTCTCCCTGAATTTTCTACTTAATAGCTCACATTTCTGCCAATTGCATCTAGCTTTCTCCCCAGTAGAAATTCTGATAGCTTTATCAAAATAATAAAGTAAATAAAAATATATTTCAGTAAAAGGGAGAATTTCTGTTGAGGTAAAACGCTACCACTTCAAATTCTCCTTCAGAGTAAAAATTTTTCACTTCCAGAATTATTCCACTGTATGTGTTTGATATTGTATATTGATATTTGTTTTTAAGCAGAAGTGTGTTGTAAGAACTTCTAATGATAACTCATTTTGTTTCAGACACTGCTCCAGTATGCTGGCAGTCGGGGTGCATCGGAACATATTTTACCTTTTTTGGAAGTGTATCGAATCTCCATCCAAAGCTTTGCTAATGCAAGACCTTACTTGACTACAGAATGTGAAGATGTTCTTTTGGTACTTGGCAGGCTAGTGCTGTAAGTTTTAAGTTGGTATATTATTTTTTTGTTTGTTTGTTTAAAAAATAACTGCCCTCTATGGATTAAAGGGCAAGCTGTTGAAATAGTTTGTTGCTTAATTTGACAACTACATTTGCAATTTATCATCTAGTAAATGTCTTTAGTACATTTTTAATCATACCACAGAAATGTATTTGAGCACTTATTGTTCTTCTGTATTTGGATAATCATGTAGGTATTAGGAAGGTTCTGTTCTTTCTTAAAACTGTAGAAGAAGTTTAGTGCTCATTAAACAGAAGCTTCAATATTAGACCTTCAGACATGGATTAATAAACCTGTATCCCTTGCTTTGTAGATGCAGCTTTGTGTGTCCTGTTCCCTTTAGTTCAGGGGCATTCTGAATGTGTCCCTTGTTGAAAGGGACAAGCTGATTTGTGTTCATTATGTCTTGAGTTGTGCTATAAGATTGCAAAGCAGATTAGACATTACTTAAAGCACAGCAATTCCTGGAACAGAATAGAGAAGCATTTTACAGTCCATCAGCTGAGCTGGGATGACTTGTAGTTCCTTCAAGTCTGTCTTAAGTGCAAAACAGCTTTTTGTAATTGAAGAGTGTAGCTTGAGGGCTTTCATGTACACTGGGGTATAATCAGTATAACCTGAGAACGATAAGGTGATGTGCTGGTCATTCCTTGCTAGTGGGGTTTCATCTGAGGAGGAAGGGTGAAGACCTAGGACCTTGAATATGAAGATCATCATAGAATAAAAGTAATTCTGTGATGGTTTTTGGTTGTTGGTTTTGGAGTTTTTTTGTTACCAGTCTCTTGTTTTGTGGTCTGAACTCAGGTACTCTCTTTAAGGTGGACTTCAGCAGTGAACTCCTTGGTCAAATGCTTTATTTTGTAATGGACTGACTTGCAGTATAAATGAACAGCTCAGAACCAGATATCTCCAAATGATGCCTTGAATGATTTTCTTTTTAATTTTGACAAATATGTGAATTAGGAGTGTTTTGGTTTTTTTTGGAAACATGAAACCAGGAGAAGCATGTCTCAGGTGGCTGCTGTGGAAACCTAAGACTTTAACTGCTAAACCTGGTACCTAATACACATTTTTGGCAAAATATCTTCATTGGTTTTGCAATGACTGTCCCGTTAAGGATAGAGTATTACTGTCTTCATCATATTATCATTAATTAGCTGGTGTATTTTGTTGTTTCCTACTTAGGTAATTTTAAAAGTTTGAAAAAGTTTATAAGTTTAAAAAAAAAAGGTTTTTTGTCTTTTAGCATCTGTTTGCAGGGCATCTCTACTTGGAGTATTTTCTATATAGTTTGCCACTGTTAGATATGCTGGGGTGTAAATCCCAAATCTGTATCAAAATTGCTTTTCTCTTATTGAGAAATACCAGAATGTTCTGCTTTTGCAGCTTTCAGTGTGAGGAGTTTGTTGTACCTTGTATATTCAGAAAACCTTGTGTTAGAGGACAGTATAAAAGCTGACTTGCTGGAATCTCCTCTTTCCTGTAACAATTACACTTGAAAGGAATCTAAATAATGAGAAATACAAAGAGTGAGGTGGAAGATAGGGTGAGGTAAATGGCATACCTGAATTAACTCTCCCACGTTTTTCATAAGTTTCCAGGTGAGTGAGAAAGAAGATAGAGGAGGGAATCAAAGATAAAAATTGAGGTTCTGTGAGGGAGGAAACTGTTAGCTAGTTAGGGACACAAAAGCATACTGTTCCCATGTAAGTGTGATTTTTGGGGAGGCAGTTGGGCCACCCACAGCTGTCATACACGTGATGTTTTCAGACTTGAGCCTTGATTGGAAGTGAAATGAGCAAACTTGCTGTTCCAAAGCAGAAGTGCTCTACTTCCTATTGAAACCCTCCTTCCCTTCCAATATTCCTCCTGAAGAAGAGGAAAAGAACTTCTCAGCAGGGTGAGCCAGTAACAGCAAAACTCAATACACTGTGGTCTTCCCTGCTGCCAGCTGAGCTCAGTTGTGCATTCCCAGTACAGCTGATATGGTGTAGGGACTGTGCCTCCCATAAGAAACATGATGCTCATACAGTGTGAGATATTGCTGGTCCACTGTCCTACCTTTGGAAACAAAAGGAAAGCTTGGAGTGGTTGCTCTTGTAGATGACAGATGTGACAAATGATTGGAGGTGTGTGTGGGTGGGAAACAGCAATGTTCTTTTTGGCCATGGCCATGAAGTGACTTAGCTGCTTTGCTTAAGTGGAGCTGGACAGGTTATTCTCACAGCCCCAAAGCACAGTGCATTCCTCTCACCCCCCACTATTACTGTTTCAAAGGTATTGCCTCTGTAGAAGAATTTATGAAGAATTAGCCATATCAGAGATGTCTTTCACTGACAGTTCAAGCATCTGTGAGTGCATAATTTCTGAGGCTTCTGTGAGGGGGAAGGTGTCATGTTACAGCATGAAAATTTTACTTCCGTCTGAAAATGGTTTATATGATTCTTAGATTAAAAAAGAAGAAATATTTGGTCATAAGTCACATTGTTTGCCAGTAACTAGGATTTGACTGCTTTTCCACTTTCTTCTGTGTGCTGTGATGGCACTGAACTGAAAGGGAATTTACCACTTCTATGACTTTCAGAAGGTGTTTTTTTCCAACCATAAAAAGAGAAAGGAGATTTGAATGCCATCTGGTTTAAGTAGCAAAACTGTATTGAACCTGTGTGCCTCAAGCTTGGCTCTCTGTCTCACCTGTTGGTTGTACCTATGGAATGTGACAGATGTTGCTTCCAGGAAGAGTGTGGCTGCTTCCCACAGCAGCCTGTGAGCAGGCAGGCACCCGTGACACTGAGCCGTTTGTCTGGTACAGCAGTTCTCAGCCTCATACACTGTTGCAGTTTCAATCACTAGCTTGCATTTACCACTCATACTGTCTGTCATTAGGAGCTAATTCAACTCTTAATAGGCACAGGATAATTCCTGAGCGGTTCCTGCTGATAATCTAATGTATAATGAGTCATCTTTGTAAGAAGATAAGGATAGGAGAAGTGTTGGGATCCTGAGGAAGACTTGAAGACTTGCAGCAAAAGAACTTTTGCCTTTTGGTTCAGATCAGTCCTGTGTTATTACAACACACAGTAACTCTAGAGGAATAAATCAAATCCACTTGTCTTCCTAGACTGTTTCACTCTGTATACACAATGCTTTGAAAATATAATTGCAGATTTTTTCACTATTCAAGTAGCAACTTACTGGGCTTAGAAAAATGATGTTTAGAAGCTTACTTTGTTACTTTGTTCAAGTCTATTGTATTACATAACCAATATAATATACATGAAAAAGTGATGTTCTAGAAAAAGTCATTCTAGGAGTTGAAAGTGGACATATGTAGGACTGATTGACTAAGTCTGAAAGTGAGGTGTGCATCAAAAGACTTTACAGAAGCACATTGACCATGAAGTTTGCTAATGTGTTACTGAGTGTACCATCTTTGTGTGACATGGATGAAAACAGAACACATACCTAGAGATTTTCTTGGCTGCTTGGTTTGTTGTTGGTTTTTTGTTTGGGGTTTTTTGTTGGTTTTCTTGTTTTTTAAGTTTTGGGGTTTTTTACATTAAAATAGAGTTCAGATGCTTTGTAAAGTTGGTTTTGATAGTCTCTTAGCAACCACCTGGGTCTAAACACTTGGGCTGGTGAATTAACTTGTACTGGAGTACAGGGCAAAACAAAGTCTTGATTATTTTATTGAATTGAGACCTGTGACAGTTAGAATATCTGGTGGTCCTGTTGCCAGCTTTTTCATCATCAGCAAAGTCTCATGCCTAATGATGTGAGTAATGTTGGAATAACAGTGGTGAAGGCTGTTGTATTTTCTGCCAATCTAATTAAAGTGCTTAGAGCTGTTTGCAGCAACCTCTATTTCAAGGAACCAGGCTTGGGAGTGAACTCGGACTTACAAAATGTGAAAAAGATGGCCAGATACTTATTCAGTATTCATCCATTTGGTCTTGTATATGACTGCTGAATCTGGCTAAAAACTGAATAGGCATAGCATTTGGTAGGTAACTGTTCAATGCATTTATCAGAAGTCAGGAGGAAGATGGACATTCTTTTTGAGTACCAAGCAAATCTGAAACTCGTGTTTGCTTTATGGTCATCTCTTCCTTTTCCACTTCCTCAAGCTCTGTTCTTGTCTGTCTGTCATAAGACTGAATGTGTTGCCCTGTCATTCTTCTGTTTAATGATTGAGAGAGGATGTTTTGAAGAAAATGTAGCAAGAATTGAAACTATCTATCAGTATGGATGTAGCTTATAGCAGTGATACAGTGCTTTTTAATAGGTGGTGTCCTAGATTAGTTTTCTTTCCATAGATTGTCATGACTTATGAAAATGCTTCTGCTCTGTGTAAGTCTTGTGAATCTCTAGACAGAGTGTCATGGTTTTAACACTTATAGTTTGATTAGGTCTAATTGTTCAGTAGGGTGTTAGGCAATCCATGTGTTCTGTACAAGGTTGGATAGCTCCTATTTGAGAACAGGACCGGCAGCAGTCCTGCCATGGCAGGTTGCAGTTTGTGCTGTAGGTATTGGAATGCTCTCCCAGTTGGTATCAAAGGCTCATAAGCTGTTTCTAGCTGCTGATGCTCCTCTTGACATTGCTTGTTCAGATCCATTTTTGTGCTGATGCATGTGGCTTCTGTCAAGCTGTGCCTTAGTTTTCTTGTATAATATGTCAGTGCTGAAATATTGAGTTAGGTAAAGCTGGCTTTTATTCTCCCTCTAGGCAGAGACCATGCTGGATTCCAGTGAGCTTTATTTAGAATTGTTATTAGGATTCCTTTGAGAAGGAAGAACAGAAATTCTGTGATGCAATGTTGCTGAGCCACATTGGACTATCTTGTATAAGAGTGGCTGCAATCTTAGACTGTAGTAAAAAGGAGCCCTGTTTCCATATGATGAATCATGCCTGATTTACAGGCTGTGTTTCATGCCTTTAATTGATTTGCACAATCTAACATATTTCAGTGTTACTGTCACTGCTTATCTGAATACTAAATAGTATGTGCCACAAATGCTATTTAATTTAACAATATGATGTGTTCAGGTAGCTTGTTTACTTGCCTTTTGCTTTTCCAGGAGTTGTTTTGAGTTACTGCTTTCAATTCCTGAAAGTGAATTGCCACATGAGGTGTGGTTAGGATTCCGTCAATCCATTCAGGTAAGTGTTCTGAATTTCTTTTTTGCAATTTACATACTAAAAAAAAAAAAAAAAAGCTGCAGTTGTATTCCTTCACTCCTACCCTTCCCCTGAGTTCCACTTGTCTTGCATTGCTGTTACCTAGGCAGCAAGAATTTCTGAGCAGCAGAAGACTTAACTGTAGCAACTGTATTGGGAGTCTTAAGGCCCAACAGCATATTTATAACCACACGGTTGATGGCAACTTAAGCAAGAGAACCTTACTAAGTCTTGATCTAATGATTTGTATGAGAGACAGAATGAGTTAAATAAAGTGATTTAACAGCTCTGAAGCATTGCTTTGATGATAAAAGAGCTTTTGTGGAGGTCTGAGTGGGAGGTTAGTGTCTGTACCTGATTTGAGAGGGATGGAAATGGTAGGACAGGTCTTTAGTCCAGGTGGTTCTTGGAAGTGTTTCTTTGGAGGTGGTACTGAAATAAACTCATAATACTACATTCCTACACTCAAGTCAAGATGGCTAATGTAGACTGTGTAGGAAGAAGAAATGTTTTCTGAGTTTTAGTCTGGAGGTAGCACCTAGCTGTCTGCAAGAAGTGGTGTTCCTCATGGAGCTGAAAGACAGGAGTGGTATTGCTGTATTCATATTGATGGGCCCTTCCAGGACCAGGGACTGTGCTGTTTCTGCTGTTGCCTGTTCTGGCTTTAACTGTGACTGGTGACATTGGAAGCTAATCTCAGTTAAAAGTTACTGATGTGAAGACTTTGGCAGGAAACAGTTGGAAGTGAACTTACACCTTGCAGGTGTCACAAGATGTTATACTCCCTTGACAGGGAATTTTCTCAGTCCCTGAGGCTTGGCTACTGCTGCCTTACTGCTCTGAAGATGCTAGTACTGAGCTTCTACTTTTGTTTTGCCTGCAGTCAAGGAAACAGGAGGTGTGAAAACTTTTCAGTAGACTGAAGATGAATAAACCTGTCACTTTAAACTGAGAGAAGCAGTCTAGCGGAGCTTTGTAGTGCTGCTAGTAGTGGAAGAGACAGAGATGGTCTGTGCTTGAGTGATTCCAGGTGTGGAGAAACCTCCTTTTCCTTAAATACCATGGAATATTTATTATCATGGGAACCCTAAAAACAATTGGGTGTTGTGCCAGGTACTTGGTAATAGAAAGAAATGCAGTGGGTACAGTGGTGGTGGTGGTGACAAGGATCTGTCCTTTATTTTGAGTGCTTAGGTCCTGCAACTCCCTTAGTGAGTGCAACAGAGCACAATGGACATTGCAGCACTCCAGAGCCAGGTTTGAAGGTGTATCAGTTCATTTTGACAATGCCCACCTATGCCACCTGTTTGGCTATTGGCCAAAGACTGGGTCTGTGCTCCCAACCCCTTCATTTGTGGGGATGCCACAAATGTTTCATCTTTTATGTTAGGGCTGATGCAAGATGTTGAAACTTAGTGTTTCTAAAGTAGCTCTTTATTAATTTACTTATACAGTCATTTGGGGTAAAGAGGAGTGCATCAGAATCACGGAGTACCAGATTGAAAGGACCTCAAGGATCATCTGGTCCAAGCTTTCTTGGACAAAGGCAGGGTCTAGACAAGATAGCCCATCACCATGCCCAGCTAAATCTTTAAATAATCCAACATTGGAGAATACACCACTTCCCTGGGGAGATCATTCCAGTGGCTGGATCTTCTCATTATGAAAACTTTTCCTTGGCTGTCCAATCAGAATTTCCTCAGGGGTAACTTGTAGCCATTGCCCCAGGTCTTTTCCATGTGAGTTCTTGTGAAAAGAGGAGTGTCCATCTTTTTTTTGTAGCTACCCTTTAAATACTAGAACATGGTGATAAGGTCTCCCCTAAGCCTTGTGTTCTTATCATACACTAAAAGGCATATATGTTTGTAACTGAGGTGGCCTAGACCTGAAACAAGATGTTCTCTCATATTCAGAATATGGGAGGGCATATACAGGTTATTTTTCATTATAGCAGAGTTACAATCCAGCTCTAAAAGTTGCTGGCTTTTGACCAGAATGATCTGCAAGGAGAATTCTTGTTACCAAGTTTAGTAATTTCTATGATGTAAAAAACCTGTGTATTTCTAGGATTCTGAAGCAAGTGATCAAACTTTGATATTTCTGTCAGTAGAGAGCAGGTTTTTACTCTGATGAGATGGCTCTGTTTATGCTGAATATGTTGGAAAGGAACTGTTAAATTCCAGTGGTAGAAGGGTGTGATGTCTCACTCTTAAGAGGGACAGAGCATCCAAGATTCATAAATGCTTTTGGCTTTAAGGATCTGCAAAAGTCAGAGGATGCACAAAAACTCACAAAGTTTTATTAATAAATTGTGTGCTTAGCATGGAAATTGGTATGTTAGTCCTTGACCTACTATGTGTAGCACACAATATGGGGGGGTTGGATAAAGGGTTAAGGTAAGAAGGAAGAGAGAGAAAAAGAGATCACCAGTCCTGGTTCCAGTGTTGGTCCAGCTGATGGGATGTCCAGGATCCTGGAGCTACCACATAGCCTTACTGGGGGTTCCTTTTTATTGATAGGTTTTCCTGCTCTGAAGACAGATTTCTCACTTTGTATGCAAATTAGCTATGTAATAATGTATGGCCCAGTTTTTCAGACCCGTCTGAAAATTGGTCAGAGGACTTTCAGGGGTCTTGGGTGGTCTTGATCCCCCTGCTACCATCCATCCCCACTTCTCATTCCTGAACTTGTGCTGGATTGTGTTGTGCTTATCTCCAGGAACAAGAACAAGGATGTTTTTCACAGAAAAGTGCTGCCCTATGACCAGATGGCCCCTTCTCCAGCCACATTTTGTTTTTTCTCACAGTGTGTTATTACCAACAATCCTTGATTGGGTCCTTAGCATCTCACTATTGGTGTTAGAGACATACACATGCCTTTATCTTCTGGGTTCTACAAAGGGTGGCACAAGCTCACATCTCTCATGTCAGCTTTTAGAACAGAGGGAAAATTCAAGATGTGCTGCTGCCAGAAGTAGTAGTATATACTTGACTTTTGTAGTGGCTTTTTGAAGCTATGGCATCCAAGTTTAGCACTCACCTAGTGCTCCCCATAGTTCAGATAGTGAACTGATTGAACATGGTGGTAGTCTGAAAACTTACTGAAGAGGTTTGTGGACTCCTACAAGCAGGTGTTTCTAATAAGATTTTGAAGTTGCTCTCTGGCAGAAGTATGAGAATGCTTGTACCCTGCCTTGGAATACAGTAGGAACCCACTTGTCACCACAGGAGTATGTAAGTCATACGAAGGGCAATAGAACCTCAGACAGGAATCACTTTTAGGTTGTCCTGTACGTTTAAAGCCTGTGTGTGACTGTGTTAATGTGCAGATCTCCAGGCAAATCCAGTAGGAAAGCATTGTAGAATAGAATGTTAGCACATGCTTGAGACTGATGGATGTAACTGTGCTTATTGCTTTCCTAACAAAATGGACAAGTGTGGCTTCAGAGGACTATAACTCCTAATATAGAAGGTATTTTTTTGCATCTGCCTGCAGTAATTGTTACTCTGTAACAATCTATGCGGGTAACAGGAGTCAGTGAAACTTCAAATAAATTTTCATCCCAGGAATGTGAAAGATGAGTGACAGACTGCATTTCAAAGCATCAGGGTGTGGGGACTTTCCAGACCTGAAAGTGGAGTGTCACTGATGTCCAGCTTATATACAAAATGCTGTCAAAATCTTTATTTGGTCAATGAACCTGTTTGTTCTGGTGTTCTAAATAGCAGCAGTTATGTCCTGCAGTCACCCATGAGTCCAGTTTTCCTTATCCCTTAGCACGATCAGAGGCAGCTTGGGAAAAATGAAAACAAGATGTGAGATTGTACAGCAGGAGTCTCAGCATGGCTTTCTTCAGTGGCAGCAAGCAAAAGGATGCAAACACAAGTGGGGAAATGCTGTAGAATATGAGTGGAAGGATTGGGGCATAATTATGACAGGACTCCTGGTACAAGTAAACTCTGTTAATCTGGGGGAGGAACTCAGTGGAGAGATATTGTGTGGATTGATATAATCTAGTCAGGTGAAAAAGGTAAAACCATGCATTCAAAGATGTTTTTAGTGGGAGTAGAGATGTGTTGTTCTGGGTATTGAATATGGGTTATGGAACAGGGTTTCCTTCAAGCCTTACAAAGAGCATCAGTCCTTTATTTAGAAAAACTGTGAGTTGAGGGTGAACATAAGCCAAAAACTTGCATGAAGTTGCAGTAGATGCTGATCAGTCTGAACTTCTAGGACTGAAAAATCCTGATGTCTTCAGTGAACTGTTTCAAGTCTTGTCTTTTCTTTTGAACTTTGTCCATAGGCTCTTCCTGTATTATTCTTTCCTGAGTTCATCTAGAATGAAATATTTTATGTCCTGCTCTTTAGAACCTGTTTATGGTGTTGTCCTAACTTAATGAGATCTGTATACATAAATTTTCCATTAGGTTTCTTCAAAGACTTTTGATGTATTCATAATAGATTTTTGCAAATATTCCCATTAATATTAGCTTTACAGTCTTCAGTAGGTCCAATAAGGTTCAGCTAAGCACTGTAATGGGAGTGTACTGGCAGTAGTTAGTTACTTATGCTACATATGTTGGTGAATTTTATATTTGGTATTCTGGTATTGATACCTTGGCTCTCAAACACAGTGCTGACTCAGCAAAACAGTTTACTTGTATCAAAAGCCCCTTCTTGCTGCCCTTCTTAGATCCTTTCAGCCCTTAATACAGAGGTGCTGAAATGTGATTGATCCTCATAATTGGACTGGGCTCTGCTGGCTCTCTGCTGCTTCCTGAAGCCCTCAGATTAGGGAACAGTTGCTATTGGGGAGACATTGTTGATGTTGGATGCCTAAACCATTGAATGTCATAATCTGGAGGACAATGGTATTTTCAGTAGCAGTACCTCACCTGTGATTTTTAAAATTTTTTTTTTTCAGCCATGTTATTCCAGTAGTGATGGCAGATAAGTGGGCTGCTCTGGCTGTTTCTGAGGCCATGGTTTCTAGCTCCTCAGTGCTTTGATGGGTAGTTCCACCCCTTTCTAGGGCATAACACCTGTGCTGAATGCCTTCTAAGAGCTCAGTAAAGCTCATTGAGTTCAGTCTTCCAGGTGAAGTTTGAATGCACAGGCTCTTAAATGCTGCTGGTTTTTTTTGGAGTTAGTCTTTGACCTGATCTATACTTGAGACTGAGAGAGGTTAATGCTGTAATGTTAATGTGAGGGGAGAGAATGCATAGTGGATGCTCTGGCAACCTGTTGTGTTGGAAAGACTTAATGTTGTGTGACATGTAGTTAGGAGAAGCCTAAAGTAGAGGTTGTTAAAATGGGCTTCTGTTGATTTTTTAGGGAAGATCCAGTGTCTTTTCTACCTGCACACATGTAGCTGTTTTCTTAATCATCCTCAAGACTGAAAATAAAATAATATACATAGACTTCCCATAGGAAGTAACTGCCAGTTACAGAAACTGGGCTGTGGTTAGGTATGTCAAGGATGCAAATTTAGATCAGTTTGTTGTTTTTCAGTGATGTTTTTAAAGCTGTCCTGAGGCTACATCTTGAGCATCTTTTGGCAGTAGCATTGTGTTAAGCATTGTGTGTCATTGACCCGGCTGATTCTATTGGCATGCCTTTTAGCTCAGTGTGAAGTGAGCTAAATCATGCTTTAGTTTTAAAAACCAAAGAAAACAAAAAACAACACTACTTCCCTGAGGGTCTTTGTGGTGAGTTTTGTTCCCTGTTCCACCTTGCACTTGAAGCAAAGACTTGAGTGGAAGAACAGTTGTGTGAGCCTAAGGATTTGCTTAAGTGATGTCAAATGCTTAAACACAGCCTGAAACCTTTGTGTGTCAACCACTCAATGCTGTTAACTAAGAGCAGTTTGAGCTCTGGTCAAGAGCTTGTAAAGTCACTTGCATCTTTAGGGTCCAGCTGTGACACTCCAAAATCACTTTTAACCTTGTGAGTAGCATTTCAGGCTCAAGACCAGAAATCAGTCATTGCAAGCATCCTACTTGGCTATCTTTGCATCTGCCAATCACAACTCCTCTACCAATACCAACAGCTGATTTTTGAGGTGGTCTTGCCAATAACTCACTAGTTTTACTTTCTTTATAATCATTTTTAGAAGTAGCATGGTCTTTAATGATTTCAGTTAGCAGATTGCTATGAGCTAACAGTTGGAACACAGTTACAACAGTTATCTAAAAATAAAATTAACTTTGGGGCAGTATCTACAGAAAATCTTCACTACTGCTAAGGAAGATGAGATTGTTAGTTATCAAAACTGCTTGATTGTTTGCATTCAGCAATGAGACTTCTAATTTCATGGTCCTTAGAAGGTGGAAGTCTGCACTATAGTTCTGCATTTGGAAAGAACTCCTGTGTGCTTTTTTGCTCACTTCTGTTGTTGATTTGCTGTTGTTTTGTTTTTTTTTTCAGTCGGAAAAATACTCATGTAGGGCAGAAGCACTGACTTCCACAAAGTGTGCTTTCAAACACAGTTTCAGTGTGCTTTCTGACATAGTTTGAAATTCCAGTGTGTTGAATCTGCTCTCTGAAGGGTTTTTTCTGGCAGAGTCATGAGTTTGCTGGAAGAAAGCTCAGTTACCTGTCCACCTCTTCACTCAGAGTAAGAGGGCTTTCTTAAATCAGGTTGCTTAGGATCCTGCCCCACCAATATTGTCTTTAAGGAATGGAAAATGCACAAACTTTCATTAGTCCTTTCAAAATGAGAGTATTTACATATGGAAACACTTCCTGCACACACACTTACGGAATTTCCTTTCACATGACTCCCTTGCTAGACAGCTCCAACTACCTTCTGGCAATACAGTGAAGATAAAGACAGCTCTGAGATTTTCCTTTTCACCCTCTCTTCTGCAGGTGGTGGTCTTTGCTGGACGTGCATCACTATGGCAAATGAATTGTACAGGACAGTTGCAAACTAGGTGTTGTACTGCAGTGAATTTCAAAAGTGCCAAATGGGAAGAAACACTTCAGGAATCTCTTGGTTATGCTCTGAGGCTGTTCAGCATAGATAGCCTTGTTTGCAGTAAGAGCTCACTGCTGACCTACTCTTAAATGATAGGCCCTAGAGACCTGTGGTGCCAAACTGGAACCTAGCCAGGTGGTCACCAACCTGTTCTGATACTTGGGGTTGTACCATGTGCAGCACTTTGATTTGCTTGTGTTGAGCTTCACTGAGTCCCTGTCAGTGATGTTCTGCAGACTTTGAATGTCTTAATGGCTGCTTGCCCAACAGTGTGAGCTGCTCTCCAGGTTCTGTATAACCTGTGGGCTGGCAGAGAATGAATGTGCTTTGTCCCATTATTCAGACAATAAATGTGTTAAAAATACCAGTTCACTGTTGACCGTGAGAAGCACTACTGGGAGACAGCTGCCAGTTGGGTTCTGTACAGTTTGTCACAAGCCTTTTAAGCCTGGCTATTGAGTTGGTTTTTTCACCTATATTTTGTCCATTTTTCCTTATTTTAACTATTTGGTTTTCAAGATACTATGGGAGATTGTCAGAAGCCTTGCCAAGTATGACTAATGTCATCTGTAGCTTGTTACCACAGAAGGTAGTCAGATTACTGGATGTAGTTTCCAGGAGAATTTGTCCCATGTTCTTTCTGGGGTCAGGCTGTGCTGACTGGCCTGTAGTTCCCCAGGGTTTCTTATTCTTGGTGATTTCGTCAAGTCAGTAGAAACCTTTCTGCAGTGACTGTGACCTTACAGAGCCTAGTACAGGACTTGCAGTGACATCCATAATCACCATTGATACCCTTGGCTTCTGTTTGATACCAAGGATGCTGATGTGATTAAGATCTCCTCTGTCATGCTGATTCATGCCTCTTCTCCACCTCCAGCTCTGCCACTGTTGACAGGTTAAAGATTGTGTTAAAAATACAAACAGCTTGAACCACAGCTCACCAGAACCAGGGGGCATTGCCAAGTATTGAACTTACAATCTGCTGTGAGGAGCATTTTTACTGAAGGTGTAGCCACAAATTGCTTACAGTTAGTTGGCTTTATTTGTCAGCATTAGGAAATTCTGAAAGGTGATATTTTAATTTTTTCAGTTCAAGTCACCCTACATCTTTTTTTCTACTAGGGACATGAAATGCCTGGAATATTTTTCAAGTTGCTTTCTTTTCTGTGTTAGACTCTAGATTCTTCCCATGTGTAATGTATTTTTTAAATTCCTCCTTTACTACTCATATTTCCAGAATTCAAAGCAGTAGGGCCCTGATCACTCTGAGCAATGTGCTGTGTATTGAGATTTCATGGGTGAACTTCAGCTGGAGGCCTGCTGATTGTGGAGAGACTGGGTCAGGCTTCACAGCATCAAATCTGTTAGGATCACAAATCCCTGGACCTTGGAGTAAATGCACTCAACATAGATTAGTTTCTAAGAAAATTACATCTTCATTTCCAGTAGAAGGATGTTTCCATCTTGATGATGAAATCTCCCATGGCATTCTTCAGCTAGTGACTGATGGCTTTCATGATTCTCAAAGTGAATTGACTGGCTCATCTTTGGTGTTAACACTAAATGTACAAATTTAGACTCTTAGCATTTTGTTACTCATTTTGAATACTACTTGCTTCTGAGTTTTTCAATAGCATTATATGCTTTGATACAAAGTCATCCTTTCTGTTGTATACAATTCCTGTTATTATTTTTCATATATACACATGTACATAGAGAACCATAAAAATTGCAGAAGAGTTACAGCTAACTGCAGAATAGGCTTTTTGGTTTAAGCCATTTCAGTCAACTCGGTATTCTGAAATTGTGAAGTTTTGCTGTAGGATTAGAGAAGTGAAAGGACATTGGACTATTAAAATCCCAATGCAAACTTTTCAAAGCAGTAATTACTAAAAGGAATAGTGTGAAAGTGTTAGAATGTAGTGAAATATTAGGATAGATAATGTGAAATTACATTGGCTTAATTTTTAGTTGAGACTTTTAATGACTTCTTTTTACATTTATAGGATTCACATGATGCTTTACTGGAATTTGGGAATAACAACCTCCAAATATTGGTGGATATCACAAGGGAAGGGGTATGGAAAAATCCAGTTCTTCTTAAAATTCTATCCCAGCAACCAGTAGAAACTGAGGAAGGTAAGAGTGTGTTTTTAGAGATGATGTGTGGTTGTTCAGAAATTTCTTGGTGTAGTTTTGATGGGTAAGCAGTGCTTTGAAGTCAGAAGAGAGTTGCATTTTAAATTGTATTGTGCAGTAGTATTCATACGTTGCTAAATATTTATTATGAAACTGTCTCACTGGCATTTTGAATAATGTATCCAATTGTACAACCAATGCATCTCTGCTTGAGCTGTACTATCCATCAGTTTGAATATTTTGAATCTTCATTTTAAAAAATAATTACTTATTTTTCCATCATAAAAATATAGAAATTTTTCTTTCTGAGGTGGTTTGTTTCTCATAACTCTGTGCTTTTAACTGTTTTCCTGAACTCTTTGCAGGGAGGAATTGAGTATGTCCACACTTTTCAGAGGCATAAAAGATTCATGTGGAAGGGCAGTGTGGACTGTTATTAGCTCTGGGTTGGGAGGCGCTTTGTGTTTAGACTATGGAATCTCTTCCTCAGAAACTCTTGAGAGGTGAGGAAAAAGGGATGCTAGTGTCACTCTATGTCATATAGTCCTTCTAATGTCTTCTGTCAAATTCTTCCTTTACTCTGAATTTTTTTCCCATTAGTGGTACCATTAAGTACTTAGAGGTATTTTATCTGTTTCATTAACAGTGAACTAGACTGCAGTTTACCTCTCTGGTAGTCTAAAGTTAAAAATAATACAGAGGGGAAGAAGAGTTAAAAATATTGTCTTAAAAATTAAAGGAGACCAAAAAGGTATTTTAAGTCTTTTTCCATAGCAGAATCCTTTGTTCTGGCTTGGGGTAGCCTCTCTTTGAGTTGCAGTGTGTCAGTATTTTTAGTAAATAAATGGAAACATGTTATGGTTATTGAGACAATATGTTGTTCCTTGTGCTAAAAGAAGAGCAGCCAAGCTGGACTGCAGTGTTCACTAGCCTTCATGTCAAGTATTAATAGCATGGCAGAAACATTTGAACTGTTGTGGTTTAAGCCCAGCTGGAAACATTAAGCCCCACTCAGCTGCTCCCTTTTCCCCCACCCCATCTGGTGAAAGGGAGACAAAGGTTGAGTTAAGAACAATTTACTTGAAAACAGCAATGAGGTAAGAAAATTAACTGTGACAGCAACAATACCAATAACAACAGTTTATAAAAAAAGGTGATTACATTTAAAAACACTCTCTGAGAAACTCCTACACTTTGGCCACAACAGCCCCCTGCAGCACTACAGGCTGGGGACAGAGTGGCTGGACAGTGCCCAGGTGGAAAGGGACCTGGGGACACTGGTCTACAGGTGAGTGAACATGAGCCAGCAGTGTACCCAGGTGACCAAGAAGGCCAATGGCATCCTGGCCTGTATCAGGAATAGTGTGGCCAGCTAAGGCATTCTTCCCCTGGAGTCAGCAGTGGTTGGGCCACTCCTTGGGTGCTGTGTCCAGTTCTGGGTCCCTCAGTTTAGGAAGGACATTGTGATGTTCAGACATATCCAGAGAAGGACAACAGGGCTGGTGAAGGAGGAGTGGCTGAGGGAGTGGGGTTGTTTAACCTGGAGAAAAGGAGGCTGTGGGGGGACCTTTTCACTCTCTAGAGCTACATGAAAGGAGGTTTTAGCCAGGCAGGGGTTGGTCTTTTCTCCCAGGCAACCACGAACAGAATGAGAGAACACAGTCTTAAGCTGTGCCAGGGGAAGTTTAGGCTGGACACTGGGGAAGAATTCTTCACAGAAAGAGTGATTGGGCACTGGGATGGGCTGCCCAGGGAGGTGGTGGAGTCACCATCCCTGGAGGTGTTTAAAAACAGACTGGATGTGACAGTGCCATAGTTTAGTTGATAAGGTGGTATTAGGTCATAGGTTGGATTTGATGCTCTCAAAGGTCCTTTCCAACATAGTTAATTCTTGATTCTGTGACATTCATTGGAGCTCTTCTGCACAGGTGCATTTTCATGTAGTCTGGAATAGTCCACAGCATGCCTGAACAGTCTGAATGTGACTCAGGAATCCTGTATTGGATAAATCTGGCAAAAGCACATTTCTCAAGTAAAATGTTAGACATTTTAAGTAAAGGATACGACTGAGAAGTTGAATATCTGCCTAAAATGTTGCTTCTACCATGTGTCTTGCATTTGTGGCAATCTTGGAAACCTTGGTTTGTTGTTTTGCTTGCTTTCAGGGTATCAAAGAGCAAACTGAGAAAAGTGTCCCCCTTGTGGCCTGTGGACATGCAGCACAGCTGCTTAGACATAGCTAGATGATCTTTCTGAGCTGTCTGAATGTGTCCTCTTAGCACCAAAGCAGGATGGTTTAGATATTGATTGAGTGTTTTCAATTAACAATGCAGGGAACAGTGAACAGTAGCAGAGTTCAGTGTTGTATCAGACATGTAGAAGGACAGTAAGAGCACTATGTGAGAGTGCTGTCCTGTTCTGCTCTACTCTTGCTTGCAGCAAGTTCTGTGAAAGTGGTAGATAGTAGTAGCATTATTAGTAGTGGAAATTGGAAAATAGGGGGATGGGGAATGGTGGTATTTAGTAGCTATAAAAACTATAAAGTAATTATTCAGTAGTTAAATAATTTAGTGCCATTACATTACAGGGGATGGAAGAGGTTTTATTTGGTGGTTTTTGGTTTTTTTAGCCTTTTGGAAGACTAAAGAATATAGTAAAGAGGTATTGAAGATTTGCAGGGAGTTGTGGGAAAGAACAAGGCTGTGAAAGACAACAAAGGGCATAAAATTCAGTCTACCGTAGCTATTGCCAGCTATCCAATAATATTTCAAAGAAATCAAAGTAATGCATATTGCAAGTCATAAAACTTTAAAGTGATGCAGGAGAAGAGAAGTAGTCCTGTGAGGAGCAGGGAGTTGGACTGATAATCCTTATGGGTCTCTTCTACCTCAAGGTATCATATGATTCTAAGTAGATTGAGGCCATATGTAACGTTTGCTTTTTACTCAGAAGGCAAGATTTATGTGCCAGACTTGTTATCCTATGTTCTAGTATAAGGCAAAATGAAAGCTTGAAGAAAACCTGCTCTCTATGCCATTAATGGCATGGAAAATATTTTGACTCCTAGATTGTGCTGCTAATGTAACTGGTTTATCTTATTGATATCACCAGACAAGTGGGATTCAGTGACTACAGAAGTTACTGCTGACATACAAACTGATCCATGAAGCTGTATTATACCATGTGTTATGATTAGTAAAATCTTGGTTTTGTTTTACTTCCTTTTCTTTTTTTAGTCCTGTCCTTTCTCTATACCAGGCAGTCAAATGCTGCTGTGATTTTATTTCACTTGCAGAAACTCTGTCTGAGCAGCTGGAATTACTCACTTGGCCTTGTGTAGGACATGGTTGGAGTTGCTATTAAGCAACTATCTCTAGATGTCTACTAAATTAACTTAATCATTTGTTAGCTTCAGAATCATATCAAGTAAATCCTTGTTTCTGTAGTAGATTGTAAGTCACTGATGAGTTACAAGGTTTGTCTTCCTTCTTTCACTGGTGTCACTTCTTTGATCTGTTTGATGTTCTGTGCTAGCAGGCTCCATTTGATAGGAATAGGAGGAATCAAAATGTACTTCCTGCAGGCCCCAGAAGGGATGGCAGTTCTGCATTTAGGCTTGGGAGTAGGGGCTGCAGAAGGAGCTGCAGTGCAATGGATTTTCAGTTGCCTTAGTCAAACTGCCATTTTATCCTGCAGTATAACAGCAGCTTCACAAAGTGTCTTTTTCAGTCATCTAAAGCTTAGTTTCTTTGAATCGTTTGTATTTTGTGCTTTTTGGGGTTTTGTGATGATGAAAAGCATTCCTAGTTTTTGCTGCTGTGAGAGCATCTCTGGTAAGCCAGATGTGAGAGTAGCTCGGTGTGCCTAGCTGAAGCTGTGTTTTGTGAACTGGTAGTTCGTGTTAATGACCATCAGGTGCTTACTTGAGTGAACAATCCTGAAGGTGTGTCAGGTTCTTGCCTTTCTTGTTCAGAGTTCTGAATTTTAATGTTGTTTTTTAATGCACTGGTCTGGAACCGACATCAAATATAAATATGGTTTACAAAATTTGTTCCAGCAAAAGTTTCATAGCAGCTTGGGTTCTGTCTGGTGCTTCTCTGGCTGTTAATAAATTGCACTGTCATGTGCTAGGCTGATGATTCCTAATTTTTACTGTCAGCTGGCTGAGGATGGTTGTTTGGGGCATTAATATTTGCTTAAGGAAAGGGCTTTTGAAAAAATAATTTCAACTTAGGCCTTTTAGGTGACTAAACAATACCAGCATCCTGATGTGACCATAATTGATGCTGTTCAACAGTTGTGACATCCCATGTACTTCTGTGCCTCAGCTTTAATACTCTGATTCCAAGATTCCCCCCACACTTTGTCCTAGCAAACATACCCTGAACCCAGGAGGCTGGGATGAGCTTATTGCTGAGTGCAGCAGATGAAGGCCAACAGCTTGGTATGTCTGTCTTGATGAGAGCTGGTTTGTAGGAAAGCTGGGATAACCATCCAACACACTGCTATTTTGTGTAATATACAGATCTCAGTGTCAGTTGTGTGTATTTAACATATGTTACTGCATTTCAGCACATTGTCCTGCTGTCCTGTTCCACAGGGACTTTCAGCAGAAATGCTGACCCAAGTTGCTGTTTCTCTTGAACATTTATCATTGTGACCACAGAGTCTTTTCATGCTCTAGTGCCATCCATGCTTTATAAAGGTTATATTTACAATATTGTGGTGTAACTTAAATTGTCTGTCACTGCAAGTGTTTTGGTTGAGAGAGGAATCTCTTATCCTTACTTTTTGGCCCTGGCTTAGGAGAGCTCTTAAGACACGTTTAGAGTTTGAAACTACACTGCCCTTTTGGCTAAAGGGTTTAGAAGAGGGAAGGGTTGCAGGGTATCTGCACTCACTTTTATAGCAAGCTGTTTTAGTCTTGAGATGTTCGATAGAGCACTGTGACAGCACACATAACAGCAGGAGATCTAGGAAGAGAAGGAACAAGAAAGTCTGTTCATGGACATGAATGGAAATGTAACAGATTTAGGACTAAGTACAAAATTGGGTTCTCTGAGGGAAAACAACTCTCATTTTGCTGTCTGTTCTTCAGGTGTTGTTCCTTCTCAGGAAAAGAGGAAACATTCCTCTTTAGAATAAAGCTAACTGCTAAGATAGATGTCTGACTAGTGACTCATTTCTCGATTTTGCTCCTACCATCATCGCTTACATCTGCATGACAGAGGAGCTCTGTTTGTCATTTGCCTCCTTTGCAGAGTTCACTGCACACACCCTTAGGTGTGAAAGAATTGGCCCGAGGGCACAGACCTGCCACCCTTGGGGAGCATGTGCTCACTTACTGACTGCTCTCAAAGACTGCAGCGAGTTGAGATGCTCTTTTGCTTACTGGCAGAGTCCACCTCCATCAAAGTTTCTCTCATTTGTACTGGAAGATAAAAGTGTTACTGTTAAACTGAAAGTGTTTAATTTGGCTGACTGCAGGTGCTGTTAAAATACTTCCCATGTCTTGACTAGCTGGCTCTACATGTTAGTAAAACTTCATTTAAGCAGTTGCCAAGTGCGTGTCTAGCTGTGTAAACAAGAGGAATCTAAATAATTCTTAGAGGAGGTAAAAAGAGCGTTTTTTTTCTTGTATGTCCTTTATTCCTCTTATGGACCTGAAAAAAAGAAGTATTCTGTGAGCCAAGAGGTGTAGAGAGAGGGACTTACAGAATTGCTTTGCATGGCTTGTGGGCACTAAACCTCATTCTTGCTAGACCCATGAACAGCAGTTCCACCTGGAGAGGTGACTGATCTGATATTTGGTAAGCCAGCTCTCTGGGAGTTTTCCCTCGACAGTAATCTCCTCACCATCGTGTTGGGGTAGCAGTCTCTTACATCAACTATCCATATTAAAGCACTGTTAGCTTTCCTTGATAAGTATTCAAGCACAGTGTCATACAGATGCAGTTTTTTAAGGAAGAAAGGAGGCTTGTTTCCTAGCAACTGGAGATCTTACTGCAGGCTGCCTCTTGGTCAGGCAGTTCTTTTTGCTTTATCTATTGAAGTTCCTTTAATGTGAAGTGTCAGCTGAGTAAAGAGTTTAATGCTCAGAGGTTTTTCCTGTGAGTAACAGAAACCATTACCATAGACTTAAGTTTTAAAAAGATTCTGTAATGCATCACTAAGCTGACTGCTGCAGAATACAAGTAAGTTTCACTATAAGCATGTTGTATGTACCTGGCAGGTGAAATGAGTTTTCTGTACAGGTGCACATTGTGAGTTTTCTGCCAACTAGTGCAGTGTCTGTTAGAACACGCTGTTCTGTTTGGGCAATAAATGCAGAAAGGATGCATAACCTCCTTGTTCTGTGTTATGTGGAATCCTCTCTTTTAGACATTTATATACCATTGGTTTCTTAACTACCCATCTTGCATAGTAATAATAAGATGCTAACATAGTGTAAGAGCCATTGAATAGAAATATTTTCACTAAGTTATTAGTCTAAAGCAGGCATTTATTTTTGACTAATCCAGGGTCTCTTGCCAGTCAGATGTAACCAGTTAACTACAGTTCCTGCAGAACACCATTCTAGTGTGTGTTTTATCAGAATGTCTCATGCATTTCCAGGATTTCTTTTACAGTTCATCAGCCAGTTTGTTCCTTGGTTCATATGCATCACTACATGTAGGATAAGAATGTGTTGAATTGCCTCTCTTAATTCACAAGAGTCTTTGGAATGATGTACAGATCTGGAGACTCAAGGCTTCATGTAGATGTTTATGTTAAGCTGGAAATAGCACCACTGCTATTTTGAAGCATATGATTTCATCATGTTGGTTTTTCACAGCCTGATTCTTGGTAGCAGAGGGGCTGTGGAGGTGGCTTCTGTGAGAAGCTGCTGGAAGCTTCCATCATATCCAGCAGAGCCAATCTGTGATGGCTCTGAAAATGGACATGCTGCTGGCCAAGGCTGGGCCAGTTAGAGATGATGGTGATAACACCATCTATGATAACTTATTTAAGAGGAAAATCAAAACAAAGTGGGGGCAATTTGAATTCCAGCTAGAGAAGAGAAGGAGGTGAGAACATGTGAGGGAAACAACAAGAAACACCAAGGTCAGTGGAGAAGGAAAGGGAGGAGGTGCTCCAGGTGTGGAGCTGAGATTCCTCTGCAGCCTGTGGTGAGACCACAGTGAAGCAGCCATACCCCTGCAGCCCCTGGGGATCCACGGGGGATGCAGAGATCCCCCACAGCCCCTGGGGATCTACTGGGAATGCAGAGATCCACTCACAGCCCATGGGGATCCACGGGGGATGCAGAGATCCCCCACAGCCCCTGGGGATCTACTGGGAATGCAGAGATCCACTCACAGCCCATGGGGATCCACGGGGGATGCAGAGATCCCCCACAGCCCCTGGGGATCTACTGGGAATGCAGAGATCCACTCACAGCCCATGGGGATCCACGGGGGATGCAGAGATCCCCCACAGCCCCTGGGGATCTACTGGGAATGCAGAGATCCACTCACAGCCCATGGGGATCCACGGGGGATGCAGAGATCCCCCACAGCCCCTGGGGATCTACTGGGAATGCAGAGATCCACTCACAGCCCATGGGGATCCACGGGGGATGCAGAGATCCCCCCACAGCCCATGGGGATCCACGGGGGATGCAGAGATCCCCCCACAGCCCATGGGGATCCACGGGGGATGCAGAGATCCACTCACAGCCCATGGGGGAGGTGCCCAGGCCGGAGCAGCTGGATGCCTGCAGGAGGCTGTGATCCAGTGGGAGACCCCCTGGAGAGAGGGGCCCTGTTCCCAGGCTGGAGCAGCCTGTCCTTGGAGGACTGTACTCCATGAAAGAGTGACCACGCCACTGTGTGCCTGTGGGAGGGACTGACATTGCAGCAGTTTTGGGAGGGCTGCTGCTCATGAGAGGGGACCCAAGCTGGAGAAGTTCACAGAGAACTGTCTCCCATGGGAGGGAGGGGAGGGGACAGGGGAAGAACTGACCAAAACCCCCATGCCCTGTGTCCCTGCACTGTTGATGGGAAGGAGGGAGGGGTTGGGGGAAGAAAATGTGGTTTTAAGGGCTTATTTTACTTCTCATTATTCTCCTCCGATTTTGTTAAGTAGTAAACTCTCTTTGTTCATCTAAGCTGAGCCTGTTTTGCCCTTGGAGTGTTTTCTCCTGGTCCTTATCTCAACTCATGAAGCCCTCATTAAATTTTTCTCTCCTCTGCCAAGCTGTAGCAGGGGGAGAGTAAGTGAGCAACTTTCATGGGTGCTTGGAGTTTGGTGAGTGTCAAACCACAGCCATCAGCCAAGGCAAAGTACATGTACTTTATCAAAGCTTTTGATGCTGTCTCTCACACCATCACTGGATTAAATGTCCAGGACACTTGATTGATAAATCCATTGTTTGTTGGGTGGGAGGTGAGCTGATAGGTCGGGTGCAAAGGGTTATAGTAAATGGGATTATGTCAGACTGGTGAGCAGTCAGTGGTGGGGTTTCTTTAGTGTCTTCTTAAATTATCTTGGTGCAGAAGTTGAATGTGCATGAAATAAATTTGCTGATGATACTATGTTAGGATCTGTGATCTCCGTTGAGAGCAGAGGCCTTATAGGGAGATCCAGATAGACCAGAGAGCTGGGGAGTCACCAACCATATGAAATTTAACAAGAGTAAGTAATGGATTCTCCACAACAACAGGACAGGAAGACATGGAATGAAGCTGTGTCAGGGTAAGTGCAGGTTAGACATTAGGAAAATGTTCTTCACCCAACAGTGGTTGGATACTGGAACAAGGTCCCCAGAAAAGAGGTCACAGCACCAAACCTGCCAGAGTTCAGGGAGCATTTGGCCAATGCTCTTAGTCCTACAGTTTTATTTGAGGTAGTCCTTTGAGAAGAAGGACTTGCAGATCCCTTCCAACTGAATTCTGTTTCTATGATAAACACCTGGGAAGAAAATAAAACTAAATCTGTAAGGTATTTAATCCAAATAAGTAAATTTTGCTAGCTGTTTGCAAAAATAATCTGAAGTGGCAATTTTACTTTTGAATTTGTTTATCAAGTCTGATAATGATTAGTTGTATCTACTTGTTTCGGAGCATAAGCTTAGCATGTCTTAAACACAATCCTTCAAAAGTCCCACAAAGATAATATTTTCACCCTCAACTTCAGTTTACATATTTTTAGCATTACATGGGGTTTTAACAGCTTGGGTAGAAAACTTTCCAGTTGAAAAACATGAAATGATCGGCTTGAAATATTTTTCAATTTATTGGAATACAAAGCTACAGTTAAAAAGTGATGATTCTGAACTTCAGTTAAACTACTGGTATCTGGTGTGATCAGTATCCTTTAGCCATTGCTGTGTCATACATCTTAATGGTGCTATCTTCTGGGGGGCCATAGTAGGGGGTGGCTGTGTGGGTCTGTTTTCTGTAGCCCAGCATTCTCTTCCTACAGAGTTTGGGAGAGGAGACTCCATTGCTGTCACTTGTAATCATGCCTAGAGTTTCCAAAGACCACTGACCATACCCAAATTTGTAAAGAAGTGTGAATGCAGTGAGACAATTTCATTTAAGTGTCACCTGTAAATTGGTCTATTCTCAAAGGATTTTTTCTTTTCCTAGCTAATAAATTGATTACACGAGAAGGGCCTTCCTTTCTGCAGATGCGAATAAAACATTTGATGAAGTCAAACTGCATCCCTCAAGCCACTTTCTTGTCAAAATTGTGTGCAGATTCTCCAGAAATTGCAAATGTTTCATCTTTTCGCCAAGCCTACATCACCTGTGTATGTTCAATGCTGCCTAATGAAGACTCCATTAAGGAGGTTAGTAACCTATAATACCTTTTTAATATATATTTATGAAGCATTTTAGAATTTATTTATGTATTGCTAAGAACTGAAGCCAAAGAGTGAAACTGTTGCAGCAGACTTCCAAAAAAAGGAATAATCTATTGCAGACTGCAGTAGGAAAGAACATTTGTATGAACTGCTGCTGTGGATAATATGTATGTATGCATGCTTGATTAGATGTGTTTGAAAGCTTAAAAATTATAACTTCAGTTTCAGTAATAAGCAGAATATAATTGGAACGCTGTCTTTTCTGATTCAAACCCTGGTACCAGAGCGTTTACTTTTCCTCTGGTTGTTCTGAGCTAAAAAAAGTTTTAAGAAAAAACAACTCACAAACAAAACACTTTAGAGTTGTTCTTCCTGAACTCTAAACTCATTTTTAGCAGTCTTCCTGTTACAGTAAAAATCATAGCAATGGTTTGTGCTCACACATAACTGCTATAACACAGCTGACTCTTGCCTCTGTTGCCTCTTGATGTCACATACCTGTTATGGGATCAGTTTCACTTGTATGTATTTGGTATAGTTTTAAATGTGAGACTTGGACATTGTGAGTAAGCCTCAGTGAAACTGGAGGAAGCTTGAGATACCAAAAAAAAAAAAGCAACTCTTATGTCTGCCCTTCCTGCATGAGTGGCAGAGTGACCTTGTTGTACATGTAAACTATTTTAAAAACTATTCCTTTAAAAATAAATATTTGAATAGGTGTCTCTTCAGTCTGCACTTTGAGCCAGATTCCCATTAGTGTGCTGTAGGGCAGAGAATGTATTTTAACAGCTCACTGCAGGCACGATCTGTGCATTTGGAAAAGCTTTGGAGTTGATCTGACTGGATTGGCTGCTGATAGGAGTGGTAGAGAAGTCATATGAAATTCTGAAGGGTAGATGTAGCTGTTTTACCTTGGTACTCAGAATAGTCTTTTCTTGCCAGCCAAGTATAAAAGTTGGAACACAGATTGATTAATTGAATCAAGTTAATTGCTTAATTAAACATTTTATGGGAAAACTAAGCCATAAAGCATCGAAGCACTGTTTTAAAGCAGTACAGGTTATTGACTTAACTGGATCTGTGGCCAAAACTGTGAAAGTATAAAGTCAGTGGTGTTCCAGTGCCAGGAAGTTAACTTGAATAGCTGGCAGTATGAAGATTTGTATGGCATGTTTCTTTGCATGCTTTGTCACAGGTGTTGTATAGTTGGCACTCTTACAGAATTGCTGAAGTCTGAGACTTCTAAAACACTTTCATTTACACCTTTGTTTTAAGAGGCAAGAAATGTGTTGTATTAATATTACCTATTATCTTCTTCAGGTAGAAAGTTGTCAGGTCTAATGAGAAGTGGGAAAAAGAGATGGGGAAAGGTGAAAAATAAAAAATTACGAGTTCAAGAACAGCAGCTGTTGGGGAGTGATAGGTGGCAATAACCAAAACCCCACCGGGGGAGAAAAGGGAATAAACTGTAATAAAAGGAACAAGAGTTAAGTGAAATCTGAAGTTCAGAGCAGGAAGGGGTAGGTAGAGGAACAGGGCTTGGCACTGAAATGTTACAACTTTTCCTTCAAACTAAAGTAACATGGAAAACAAAGACAAGTTAAGTCTTACATGGTTGTATGTTCTTCAGAGTAACTTTGAGGAGTAAACTGGCATACTTGTTAATGGAACAAGGGGAGGATGGCATCATTTTTAAACAATTCTAATTTAAAATATCTTAGCAGTGTTCACTCTGTAGTCTCCTAACTTTCAGTAAGTTACTGTTCTGGTTGGGTTTACAACAGAGTAACCGTGGTCAGAATTTCAGGTTTAGTAAAGACACTTCAGTAAGTGTCTGGTTTGTCACTTAGGTGGTTGGCTGGATAGTGTTGCATGATTTCAAGATGTGCATTTGGACTTTGTCTTAAATATAATAAAAAAAAAAAATCTCATAAACAAAAAGCAAAAACCGTAAGATCTGACTTATCATTGACCAAGTTTAAGATAAACAGTACTTGAAACCAATTTTCTTGTTGCTTATGTCCTGAATGTGAGTGAGTTTGTTCAAAAAGAATGAGATTTCTATGGGAGGAGAAGGGCTCTGATGTGCTGTGCAGCTGCAGGTTACTCTGAGTGCCAGGCTGTGTTTGTTCTGGAACTGGTGTTGCTCTTGCTGGTCCAGTGCACAACTGGGTTTTGTTACAGCATAAGGCTGATTGAGGAATAACTGATGGCTATTAAAAATGTGGGGTTTAGAATTCTGTTGCCTCAGAAACCCTAGTAAGTAGGTTTTAATTTTGTAGTTTTTGAAACAGTGGTGTTCAATGACTGTCATTTTAATGGAACTGGTGATGAGCATGCTCTCTGTCAAGTCATGTCTGGCTGAGTAGCTCACAGGTAGCTTGCCACGTTGTCTTCAGACCTGTGAAGGAGACATGTCCCATACTTACATGCACTGACAATATTTGTGTTTCTAAAACCCAGGACTTGAAAGGTCAGACTTTTATCAAACTGCTGCAGACAGCCTCTGCATTATTTAAGAATATTTGCTGTAGTATTGAGACGGCAGTGTATAATTGTGGAAATTCTCAAAGACAAAAGTTTGTGTCACTTAGCTTTAAATTTAAATTTTAGCTTTTAAAGTTTGCTTTATAAAAGATACTGATTGATATTGTTACCTATAAAGAATAGGAATAGCTGAGTGGAGAGAGATGGCAGAATACTGTGAGAAGGCTGGAGTTGCCCAGCTGTCAGACTCCCCACCCCAGCTGCAAGGCCTGTGTAGCTGTAGGTACTGGAGGTCAGTGATGGTGTAAGGAAGGTACTGCTGGCAAGGAATGTTGGGGGAAGATGGTGTGCAGCAGTGTCCTACCAGAGCCCCTTTCTCTCCTGGTCAGTGATCAGCATCTTCACAATTCTGTCATGTGGCCATTGGTATGGGCTCACTTCTCAACCCTCCCCAGCCTGCTGGAGGTAGCACTTGATTTACAGATACTGTATGGGCTTATTATCTTTGTCATGCAAGGAGCAATGATGTCTGTTCCCTTAGACAGTAAAGTACTGTCACTTAAATAATTTTCTGAGGTTTCTCTCTTGCCAGGGGTGAGTCAGTGACAACTCCCTCCCTCCCTGCCCCACACCCCATCCCAAAATCTGCTGTATTTTACTTTATCAAATGCAAAACTGACGCATCTGCAAGCCCTTGCAGCCTGTGAATTGCTCTGGAAATGTCTGCTGCAAGACATCAGTTCTGGGTCTCAAGTTAAACACCAAAAGTCAGTGGACCCTAGAAAGTGTTGACATTGCTCAATAAACTCCAGTGTCAATCCTGAATGGGAAACTGGGTTAATATCCCTGCTTCTGCTCTTCCTGCTGGATGCCTGTGAAAATTAGTTTAACTTCCTGTTGTTTGTTCTCTCATTGTTTTTCATGATGAACAAGAAGTTTGAAACGTTTATAATATCAACAGCAGCTGTTTAAAGTACATATTGCTAGAACACAGTATGTTCTGTGAAGTGGAATAGATCTAGTGGAAAAATGTATTAAAACCTAGTGTTGTCTTAATAGTAAACACTCTTCATAATCACTGCTTGTGGCTTATATCCAAGCTAACACTCTGGTTTGACACACAGATATGTACCACCTTAAGTAGACATTCCAGAACTTCCTTGGGATTTGTCTCCTTGTCTTGGTTTAACCCTAGCTAGACCCAGGGCCCTCATAGCTGCTTGCTTAACTCCCCTACCAGCGGTACCAGGGGCAGATGTGGAAGGGTAAAAGTGAGAAAACTTGTAGGTAGAGGTAAAGACAGTATTAGTAGGTGAAGCAAAAGCCATGCACACAAGCAAAGCATAACCAGGAATTAATTCCCTTCTACCCATGAGCAGGCACCTCCAGGAGAGCAAGGCACAATCGTGCATAACGGAGACTTGAGAAGACAAATGCCATCTCTCTCAACACACTCCCCTTCTTCCTTCTCCCCCTCACTGTATATAATGAGCATGATGTCATGGTCTGGAATATCCCTTTGGTCAGTTGGGGTCACCTGTCCCAGCTGTGTCTCTTTCCAACCTCCTGAGCACTCCCAGCTTCCTTTACTCTGTGTAAACACTGTTCCACAATAACAGAAACATCTCTGTGTTATCAACTCCATGTCCAGCAGAATTCCTAAACACAGCCCCATACCAGCCATGAGGAAGAAAATTAACTCTACCCCAACTAAAATCAGCACACTACTCTAAACACTTTTATTTCTAGCATCACACTTTCAAATGTGGTTGTTCAGAATTAGCACCTAGGGATGAAGAGAACAAGAGCTTTTTCACAGCTCTTGATCATTTTGGACCTGGGTTCTAATTTTTAAAAGTAACACAAGAATCCCTGTAAGTGCAGAGAGACAGAATGGGAAGTCTTAGATAAATGGTTGCCTGTATGCAAGTGTTTAGCTAATCTGCCCAAAATGGAAGGTTGTCCCAAAGAAAACTAATATTGAGAAGGGATCAGAACTAACAGGTAAACTTCTCATACAATTTTGTAGCTGAAAGGTGTGGCATGATCTCTGGGTATGGGATATGTAATATTTTGTTTGTACATTTGTGAGACTTTGATACAGTAAATGTGCATTTCTTTTGTAAACATACTGAGAATAAGGTGCCTTTTCTTTTTAATTTTCTTTTTCTCTTAGATTGCAAAGGTGGATTGCAAAGAGGTACTAGATATCATATGTAATCTGGAATCTGAGGGACAAGAAAGTACTGCATTTATTCTTTGTACAACATATCTTACTCATCAGCTTCAAACAGCAAATGTGTATTGCTCTTGGTAAGTATAAGCTGCTTCTGCTAACTGTTCCTCACTGACTAGAATTGAGCTAGTATAGTACAAAAATATGTAAAGAAGGTGGATTTATCCTTTACTTGAGAAGAGCATCAGACTGAAGCACTTCCTAGATAATTACTTACTTTGTCACAAGTTGCTATGCTCATAGAGCAGCTAGACAAAAATAATGCTTAAACAATGTAAAACTGAAATAGATGTGTGCATTAAGTGAGATGAATCCCAGTGCCAGTGTCTTTCCCCAGTAAGTATCAGGAGATACACTGGGATTTGATCTGATGCTGGAGTGGGACACAGGAACAGCTCTCATCAGTGTCACTTGGAGATCAGGATCTAATGTAAGTGTGTGCTATCCTTGAATAACACTTTAATTTTTCTTGGTATCAGCTCTGAACTGACACAGTGTGACTGCACAAGTTGTGTGTATCTGCAATGTTCTTACATTCTGCTTTCAACTCTTCGCAGGGAACTGACACTTTTCTGGAGCAAGCTGCAGAGAAGAATAGATCCTTCTTTAGACTCCTTTTTGGAGAGATGTCGTCAGTTTGGCATCATTGCCAAGACACTACAGCATCTATTTTTCTTGATAAGAGTCATACAATCTGAAGTAAGTAAGATACAGTCTTGAGCCTTGGGACACAGCCAGAGCTGCTTACATGAATTTATTATTTTCTTAGTAAGTCTATTGAACTGGAAAAAAAATATAGCTTATTCCATTATTCATAGTTTCTGATTAAGTACCTAATAACATACTAATAAAAGTCTTCTGTTTCCTTTGAACAGGCAGAGGAAGCAGGACTTGCCGTGTCTGTGTTGTTGTGTGTGAGAGCCCTTCAGATCAGGTCCAATGGAAGTGATGAAATGAAGACATCAGTGTGTAAAACAATTGCATGCCTTTTACCAGAAGACCTTGAAGTTAGAAGAGCCTGTCAGCTCACAGAATTCTTACTTGAGCCAACTTTGAGTGGATTTAATGCATTGGAAGAGCTCTATATGCAGCCAGACCAAAAATTTGATGAAGAAAATGCACTGGTTCCAAATTCACTCCGCTGTGAACTGCTGTTAGCTTTGAAAGCATATTGGCCATTTGATCCTGAATTTTGGGATTGGAAGACTTTAAAGCGACATTGTCTTAAACTCTTAGGGAAGGCAGCTTCTGATTCTGAGGATGATGCAGGTTGTCATATGTCACTCAGTGAAACCGACATGTTAGAAACTTTCTTTAGTGACTGTGATGAGACAAAAGAACACAGATATTATGATGGGAAAGACACAATGAACCACCCTAAGGAAAAATCAAGAGTGAAAAAACCCATTGGTTCTTCAGAAAGATACCAGAGATGGCTTCAATACAAGTTTTTTTGTGTGCTCTGCAAAAGGGAGTGTATAGAGGCCAGAATACTGCATCATTCTAAGATGCACATGGAAGATGGTATTTATACGTGTCCTGTTTGCACAAAAAAGTTCAAGAGAAAGGAATTTTTTGTACCACATGTAATGGAACATGTTAAAATGCCACCTAGTAGAACACACAGACCTAAAAAGAAAATAATTCTGAAAAAAGAGAGATCACCGCAAAAGGCAACAGCTTCCAGCAGCCCCCCCCCAGCATTTCCAGAAAGGTCACACCAGGCACAGCTCCCTGAAAGCTTTGATGATGACACCCAGGAATATGTCACATTCAGCCAGCTGGAAAACTGCCAGCTGCAGGACAGAGACATCTACCCATGTCCTGGGACAGATTGTTCTAGAGTATTTAAACAGTTCAAGTACTTAAGTGTACATCTGAAAGCTGAACATCAGAACAACGATGAGAATGCAAAACACTACTTGGACATGAAGAACAGGAGGGAGAAGTGTGCTTTCTGCCGGCGGCACTTCATGACCTCCTTCCACCTGCGGGAGCACGAGCGCGTGCACTGCGGGCCTCAGCCTTACATGTGTGTGTCCGTGGACTGCTATGCCAGGTTTGGCTCAGTGAATGAGCTTCTCAATCACAAACAAACACACGATGATCTTCGGTATAAATGTGAGCTCAATGGCTGTAATATTGTGTTCAGTGACCTAGGGCAGCTTTACCATCACGAGGCACAGCACTTCAGAGATGCATCATATACCTGCAATTATTTCGGTTGCAAAAAGTTTTATTATTCAAAAACTGAGTTTCAGAATCACCTCGCAGCACATGATATCCAAGTGTCAAATGGGGCAGGGAAGCAAACGCTGAATCTTGAAGGGTTGGTTTCAGAAGATAAATCCAGTTATCTTCCAGAGTCTCAGCTGCTTGAACAATCTGAAAATTCCAATCTGAATGATAACTTGGATCCCTCAGGCTCTCAGGAAATTCCACAGGTGAAGGAAGAATCTCTCTCCGACAGTGAAGATCTCAACAGTGAAAGTAATTGCAGCCTGCATTGTGGGGAGCACAGGGCAGATGCTGCAGTAAGCCAAGGTCAGACATCTCCACGGCTGCTTGGAACAGTGGCTCACGACCAGCCAGTTCCAGGTTTTGTCATGTCCCAGGAAGGAGTCTTCCATCCAGAAAATATGAAACAACAGTGTTCCAATGTGGCAGTTTGCTTTGATGAAAAAACGCTTTCCTGTGGTTTTGAAGGCTGCTGTTCCACCCACAAAAATTCCAGAAGTATGCAAAAACACCTTCGAAGGGCCCATCCATACAACTTTAAAGGTAAAAGAAATACAGAAATGAAAACTAAATATTTTCTGGATTTGTTGAGTGATGCTCAGGACAGTAAATCCCCTACAGATATGAGTACAGAGTTAGGTAATCATTCTGATACAAATGCTGACTCTCCAGAAAGTCTGTGTTGTGCTGTAGATGCTAAAGGAAGCAGTGGCCTGAGGGAAGAAACTTATCCTTCTTCCCCAGAAGAATCTTATTATGACAGTTCTAAAGAACCAAATATTGACTATAACATGTTGGAATTAATGTTAGGCTTGAAACATCTAAGCTTAAAAAATGCTAACATTCATAATTCTTCAAGACAGAAATCTTTTCTGGGCTATTCATCTAGGGTTGCCAAGTGCCGTGAGTCAGTTGATGAAACTACCTCAAAATTTCATCTTCAAGAGCAAGAAGATAATTTACCCAGCCAGTACCTTACTCAACTGGCAGCTAAACCGTTTTTCTGTGAATGTCAAGGATGCACATGTGAGTTTGTGACCAGAGAAGCTCTCTTAACGCATTATGTTAAAAAGCATAACTATTCAAAGGAAGTGGTTCTTCAACTAAATATGTTCCAGCACCGGTATTCACCATTTAAGTGTCATATTTGCCAAAGATCATTTACAAGAAAAACACATCTTCGCATTCACTATAGAAACAAGCATCAAATTGGCTGTGAGAGGGTGGCTCACAAGGTGTGTCCTGGTGAAAAATTTGATCATGTAGGTTTATGTACAGAGGACATGCATAAGAATAGCACTGCTCCAGTGCCTGCCTGTGCAAACAGCATTGGGTTCCCTGGGCATTCGGACTCTGAACAGCTGTGTCACCCAAAAAAGGAAGACTGCTGTTCTGAGACTGATTTGGAGTCCAATGAGGAGACAGACAATGATGTAACAAGAAAAACATCTAACATAACTTCTCTGGACAGTCATAGGGAAGAACTGGAAGCAAGACAGGGAAGAGGAAGCAAAAGAACAGTTGCTAAAGGAAACTTATGTTACATATTGCATAAATACCACAAACCATTTCATTGTATACATAAAAGCTGCAACTCAGCATTCACAAACCAGAAAGGTTTGATTCGCCATTACAGAACCGTTCACCAGTATAATAAAGAACAGCTCTGCTTAGAAAAAGACAAAGCAAGAACAAAAAGGGAACTTGTCAAATGTAAAAAAATATTTGCATGCAAACACAAAGAGTGTGGTAAGCGTTTTCCATGTTCTAAAGCTCTTGCTAAGCATTGTAGTGACTTCCACAATGAAATCTTAGAGGATCAAAAACTGCTTTCTGAAGCTGAGTCTGCCAGATTTGCTTGTAACCAAGCCCATTGCCATGCTGTATTTTATACATTTAATAAGCTTAAGCAGCATCTAATAGAAGAACATGCCAATGAAGAAAAATTAAACAAAGATTTTGAAATCCATTGTGACCTTAATGGCTGCAATCGAATTTTCACAAATTACAGTAACTATTCTCAACACGTGTATTTCAGACACAGTGAATATTATGATAGTCTCTTTGGAAATCAGAAAGAGGAGGAAGATAATGAAGATAAAGATAAAAATGAGCAAAATTATTTGAAGGACAGCTTTGACACAAGGAAGCAGAATGGGAAGCAATTAAAAGAAAAAGCTAAAAGAATTAGCAGAAGCAGAGAAAAGCATTTGCTGAATTTCAAAACAAAAGAGGAAGCCCTACAAATGTGCAAAGAGAAGTCTAACCAGACACAGTACCCCTGCATGGTCCAGGGGTGCCTGTCTGTTGTCAAGCTGGAAAGCAGCATAGTGAGGCACTACAAGCGCACACACCAGATGACCAACATGTACATTGAGCAGCGCCTTCAGAAACTTGTACTTTGTGTTAAATGTGGCATCATGATTGAAAAGCAGTCTGGCTCTGACACAGCGTCAGACTTGGATAAAAAAGGTGTAGAGGTTAACGAGGATAAATTGGCTAATTCTGAGCCTGTGCAGGAAGGTGACAAACCCCATGTTCCAAACCCTGCCTGTGACCCTCCTGATGTGAGTAATGAAGACCAAAAACAATGTCCAGCGAATAGTGTGAATTTTGATGCCGGTGCCTTTGCGTATTCAGGCACTTTAAAATGTAACCACAGTCCAGAGAACACCTGTTTTGAGGAGCCTAACACCAGGGAGACAACTGTGATTAAAACTGAAGATTTTTCTGAAAGCAATGAAAGAGAGAATAGCTCTTGTTTCTCCAGTTTACAGTTAGAGTTACCAAGAGAGAAAGACTCAGAAGGATGTCAGCATAGTGCAGTTAATCAGAATGCAAAAAGAAATGTACTTTGTGCTACAAAAGACAAATTTCAAAAGCCTCCTGTGTCTAAACCATTTGATTTAAAGACATATAAACCAATGGGATTTGAGTCTTCATTTTTAAAATTTATTCAGGAAAGTGAGGGAAAAGATGATGATGATGATGAAGATTGTGATGAGGTAGCAGAATGGGAATCTCCTGAGCAGTTGCCAGTAGATGAAACACTGCCTAGGGAGGGAAACAGTCAAGGGGATACACCAGTAAACAACTTTGTTAGCGACAAAAATGTAATCCTAACCCCAGATAATGCTGGGCAGCTAACAGAGATCCAGCCCTTGCTGTCAGAGTCCTCATCTGCCCCTTCTTTAGAAAATCTGAGGGCAATCTTGGACAAGGCCCTAACGGACTGTGGAGACCTTGCCTTAAAACAGCTGCATTACTTACGACCAGTAGTTGTTCTTGAAAGATCCAAGTTTTCCACACCTCTCATAGATTTATTTCCAACAAAAAAGGCAGATGAGCTGTGTGTAGGAAGTACGTAAGTAGCTTTGCTTAGAGCAGATAGCCTCCACTACTGCTGTACGGGGAGAACTTCAAATTAGAACAGTAATTGTTACAGTACACACTTTTTAGGTTAGTTTTGACTGTTTAATTCCATGAATGTATAATATCTGTCAAAAGTAATGGCCAAGTTAATTTAGCTCCCCATTTTTTTCAATGAACAATGCTGGTTTTGGTGCTATTTAACACATCAGAATACTGGGGGCTTCTTCTTGAAGAGTAAATGTGCATGACTGTATATGGAACAAGTACTGGGGTACCAGGGTTTGGGGGGCGATGGAGTTATTACTTGACTTGAATGTGCACCTCAGGGTGCTTTGTGTAACATATTGTACACTACAGCATCTTATATTTTTTGAGTTATGAGTTTCAATAAATTACAGTTTTTCACCCATCTGTTTACTATACAGTAAATCTTTAATGTGCTTTACTTGTAATTGAGTTTGGGACCATTCTGAGTGCATTGGACAATGTTGCTTAAGTTTTATGCATTTGTAGATAATTTATCAGACTGATAAAATAGATACAGAAAAGTAAAGTATTACATTTTATTTTACAACATTCTCTGTGCTTTTTTCAGACTCGAAAGAACTGTAATTAGTACAGGCAGAAAGCATTTATGCATGAGAAAGTCCTTGTTCCTTTAAAGGCAGAGGGGTGCTTTCTGTGACTGTCTGGCACCATCTGAGTGTGACCAGTGTTGCCAGACTTGCAAGCAGGTTGTGTCCCATGAAAGTACCAGTGTACATTTAGGGTTCCCTGGTCAGCTTTTTTCCCAATGAATGAAACCTAACTGAAAGATTCACCAGAAGAGTCAGCTAATATTTTAATCTCTGTTTCTTGTCCTGTGCCACATTTCTTGCCACACACGACTACATCATGAGGCCCAGAATCGCTGTCCCCTATAGAGGGGGTATTTCCCCATCTCCATGGTGATTCTACTGAGCAAGCAGCAATCACAGCTTCTTACTGATTGAGGACTTGGATGTTGTTGGGGCTTCTGCGTATTAATACTGTGATCTGAAAAGCAGCAGTGGAAAGGAAATGGAAAAAACTTTGGGAAGTGTTTAAAACAGAGCATGAGTATTGGCTGGGTGCAGGAATGATGGCAGCTGTCAAACTGTCCAGTGGACTGTGGTATGACCAAAAATAGGCAGAAATTGCGTCTTTGTACTACATTTAGGAAAAGGAGTTATTTGGGCATCCTTACAAGTTAGGTTAAAAATCATATATCAAGCAAGAGAAGTGTAGCTTACTGCCTAGTCTTTTATGTAATTTCCTCTCTCTAAACTATAAGCTTCTTGTAATGAAAAAAATACAGTGCACCAATCTTCTCATGGAGTTTTAAAAATGGAAGTAAGTTGTGTCAAAAAGTTAAATAGTGTGACAGGGTCAGACAGTCTTCAGTGTGTTCCAAAGTCATTTCTCTAAAATAGCAAAGTACCTTTTAATGTCAAGTTTGAGTCATGTTTTAACATACTTGAGTCTTCAAGATCTCAAAACAGGAGAAGAGTTTAACAGCAAGCTGTGATGACTGCTTCAAGTGTTGGGCCAGAGAGCCCCTGTTACCCTCTAGGGATTTGCCTGTCCCACAAAGAAAACTGTCCCTTTGTGGTCAGCATGAAGAGTAAATTCCTTGAGGTTTGGAGACACCATCAAAACTTACATTCAAAACTGAACAGCTTCAATCTACATCTTTATCCCAATTTCTTCCAGGGTTTTTTAATCTGATCAAATTACCTGGCATAGATGAGTATCAGAGAAGGAAGCCACAAAAGGGTAAAGGTTTGAAGAGTTTTTACTGTCTATTTCTGTTTTCACACCATGGGGTAGGCCATCATTTTCTCTGCCAAGTGCTACCAGAATTTGTCTTACAAATGATGAAACATTTCCAGCTTCTTGCTTTCAAGCATATGGGAGAAACATTTTGTTCTGCAGTAAAGGAACACCATTGCATTGACTTTCCAAAAAAAAAATTCTTAATGTGAAGAGCAGGAAACACAGGTCATAGGGAACATTGCTTCCATTTTTAAAGTTGTTGTCTTCAAGTGTGTGGATTTTATAGGACAAAAATGTGTTTATTGGCTGTGCATGCCTAAATTCCCCAAGGCTATGGGCTGCCCTGCTGTGTTCCTGTGGGTGGTAAAAAAACTGTAAACACCTTTACAAAGAGAGACCTTCCAGACTGACTTCTGTCTTTCTAGCAGGGCTCTCAGCAGAGCCAACAGCACTTCCTCATCTACCCGGTTCTTCTACAGGGATATTTTAGGTTATAGAAAACACTGGGCTTCAATATATTTGACAGGTCATTCTTCTAGATAGATTAAAAAAGGTAACTGATAGATAATGAGAAAATTAAGTTGGCATTATTTTATTAAAAGTCAATGACTAAAAATCTACAGACATGTTCTGTTATACTTTAGACTTGTAGAAATTAGATGAATGACTGATACTAAAATGCCATTTCTAGAAGTGGCTAAACGTTAACACCCCTCTTACTGCATTTTAGTCAGGTTGCAGGGTCCCTGTGCCCTGTATGGCACCCAGTGCTGCCGGGCCAGCTCTGGATTTCAGCAGCACCGCGCTGTCTTCACGGAGCATCGCAGAGACCGACTCTGAAGTGGGCGTTTCGGGCCTGAAATGAATCAGCAAGCACTAGAGTAGGCAAGCGTTCATTTCCATACTTAGTGTTTCTGTAAAAGGTTTTGGACAAGTACTAATGAGGCTTTATATGCATTATTGTGCGCAGTCTGAGTAACTTACACTGAAGAAAAGTAAATTTAAACATCTTTCCACATCCTCGCCATGCTGCCCCCCACACGCCTCGACCCAGCCCTGCGGGCTCCTGACTGGAGTAGCCGAGCCAAGTCC
>VZTR01002068.1:44587-58130 GCA_013400775.1 Chaetops frenatus
GCACCCCCAGCAGCTCAGTCCTCCTCCCCGGGAAAGCTGAGAGAAAGCGGTATGAACAACAATGAGGAAACGCGTGAGTTGAAATAAGGACACTTTAACCGGTGAAGGAAAGAGGAAGGAAACGCCACAAGCGCTGCGCAGGGCGTCGTTCACCACCTCCCCGAGCAGGCGATGCCTCCGAGAGATAACCACCCTGGAAGGCGCATCCCAGCCCCCTCTTCTGACTGCAGAATACGACATAGAGGACGGAGTGTCCCTTTGGTCAGGTCCCGGCTGTCGCCTGCCAGCCGCATCTCCACCTGCCCACCTGGCAGGTTTAGCAGCAGCAGCCTCACACCGGGGTGTTCCCAGCGCCAGGAAGGCGGAGCATCCGCGCATCCGTCCCTGCCTGTGAGCCCTGGGATCGGGGACAGTGCAGCCTGGTGCCCCGGACAGGGGAGAATATGTTTTGAAGTGACAAAGGGTAGGAGCTTTTCCTTAGAGAACAGGTAAGTATACTGAAAGAAGACAGCTGAGGGAAAAGACTTTCAGTCTTTAAAAATTTTCAAGTGGCAAGTTCTTTACTGAAAATGAAATAGCACCTTGTTTGTGCAGCCACTCCGTAGGTCTGTATTCTGGTGAAGTCGCATGGTTTGCATGGGAGAATCTGGGTTTGGTTTCAGAATAAACTTAGTCGTTAACTGTGGTGCAGTAAGTCACATCCTGTGGAAAATCAGTTTGTGTGATCTGTATTTGAACTATTTTAAATAAGTTATTAAGCCAGCGATTCAATTCCTGGTTACAACATAATAATTATGCTTCAGTTTTATATTTAGATTTTAATTGAAAACTGGAATTTAGGAATATTTGTTCCTTTGTGTGTTGTTTTTTTCTTTTCTTTTAATTTCTGTGGTGGCCCACGAGGTCATTTTATGTGTTACTTTTAAATTTTATTCATCTCCTTTAAAATATTAGACATAGACTTGAAATTTTGTCTTCAATTTTTCAGAGGCGGGTATACAGAACAACAACACATGTACCACAGGAACTGGGACAGATCATGGACTCAGAAACATTTGAAAAATCTCGTCTCTATCAGCTGGACAAAAGTACTTTCAGCTTTTGGTCAGGCCTCTATTCAGAAGTTGAGGGCACTGTAAGTATCTTTCATATGATATTTTTCATGCTCTCAGACTGTGAAATACTTTGGTTCTTAGTGATCCCATGCAGCTGCACCATTGGCATTCTGGTGTCTTATGGTGAACACTGACATTTATAGTCTGGTTTTGTTTGTGGCTGTATTTACTACACAAAAAGAAGTAATTATTCAGAAAGCATGTAATTTCTTTCTGCAGTGCTGAGTCATACTGCACAACTACAGTGTTACCTTACATTTTAATTATATTCTATTATAGTTTCCATTGCAAAATGATTAAGCAGCATGAGAGTTATTTCAAATTGTTAAAATACAGACCTTTCCCTGTCTTTTGAGGAAAGATAAAATTTAAGTAGAAGATAAAAAGAGCAGCCTGTGGGAACAGGGAATGTACCAATGGATACTTCTGAAGTATAAGAATAAACACTGGGCAAGTAATGTTCACATATATTAAAAAAAAAGAACCGTTAAGTTAGAACAAAATATTGATGTGTGTGATTTACAGTCTCAGGAGAAGAGAAACCTCTTCTAACTCACTGCTGAAATGCATTGCTCATCAGTAGCACAAAAAGGAATCCTGAAGTGCCTGGCATTGCAAAGTAAAATTGAAATATGATCCTACTTCTTGATGAACCTAAGGAAGCATAAATGTCAGTTATAAAAGATAATGAAAATAGAGTTGTAAAAAAGAGTCAGTCATGTAACTGTAAGTGATGATGCAAACCCAGTACCAGAGGTTTGTGACACCTCTTAACTTTCACATTTCCTTATCTCCTTTGTGCTGCTTGACCTGTACTTAATTTCCTTTTATTAATTAGTATTCTACCTTCTGTTGATTAAATTATTCTTTCTCTTCTCATGCTAATTCTCAGTCTTTCCCTTGTGAGTTGGTGGTTTTCTTGGGTCAGTGGTCCACAAGTCAATGGTTGTGATCTGGCCCTGCTGGAATTACCTGTTACCCAGTCAGAGCTGATTTCAGCACAGCTGCTGAATTGGCTTTCTTGGTTTCTTCCTTTACTTGGGGGTTCTGCCAAATGTCCTTGTGGTTCAGAAATTCAGCATTCTCTCCTGTGAACATCCTTCTGCCCAAGCTTTGGTAACATTTTCCTGGGGCTGAGATCATTACAGCACATCAAGCCCTAGACCTTAACAAGGCAATTCTAGGAACAAGTAATTTATCTTTCTAACACCTGGACATCATGGGGAGGCCTTGGAGCTAAGAAAGCAAGCATATTTACAAGTTTAGCTGTATAAGAAATACTGCCAGGCCTGGCTGTGAGCTGCAGTGAGCACTTGCTTCAGTAGCTCTAGCTTGAGCATTTCTTTGATGGTGGTGTACCCCAAATGTCACTCCCTGTTCCTTGGCAGCCAGTATGTCAGGAGATGATGGGAGCAGGCACAAGGAGGAGACCATGGAGCTTTCTTCAAAATGGCTGTAGCAACTCCAGTACTGAAAGTGAAATTGGGGCTTTTCTCTGGCAGGGAATGCAGGTGAACCTCTGCTCTGGGAGAGGAGGGTGGCACCTCTTCAAGATGAGAGGCTGCAATATGTGTGTGGTTATACACCCACAGGGCACACGAGCTTTAAGGTCTTCTGAAGAGAAACCTCATGTCTAAGCCAATACAGCAGCAAAGTCTACAGAAAATAGACTTGGAACTATCCTAGTATTTCACAGGAAAAAAATATTACCCACTCTCTACTTCTGTAAAGTAAAAATTAACTATTACCAGATATTCTAGGCTTGTTTTATCACTGTTAAGATCAGAGAGGTAGTAAAAAGCAAGTTATTAAACTTGTATTATTCACCCTTAAAAGGTTCTTATCATGCTGAAATTTTAGTAGACTAAGATGACAGTGTGCTTCATACTACCTCTGTGGTATGTGTTTTTGTTTTCAAGATGATTCTCCTCTGTGGAGGAATTCCTTTTCTCTGGAAACTGTCTGGTCAGATCTCTGGTCGTGCTGGGTTTGGACCAGAATATGAGGTAAGTAGGCTTTACATTTCTGTGCAAGTATTTGGTCTCTACTGCAATAGTAATTCATATTTTTAAATTGGTATTTAGTTAAAAGTGAGATTTAAACTGTAATATAGTGAAAATAACAGGTATTTTCTGGTGCCCACAATGACTGTGATTCTGAGAACTGGTAACACTATATTAGCTTGCTTTTAAATTAGCTCACTAATTAAAATAGCCTTATATGTTAAAAGCAAGGTCTGGTATCTGCTTGAGTCAAATGCGGTGGTGGGCTGGGTTTTTGGGACCTCTTTATTTGGGTGTTTTCTTTTTACTAATCCTGGAATTAATCTACCTGCACACTAAAAGGGTAAGAAATTTGAGACTACTGGTTATGTTGCCTTTGTGCTGTGGATTAGTCATGTATCCAAATTTGTGTTCTAAATCCTTAGTAAGCTATTATAGTGAGCAATAATGTAGTCATCATGAACAAGTTAATTCTGTGAATTTATCTAGCATTATCTTCTAACTGGTTTCAGTTAAACTACTGACCTAAAAGCCATTTTTAACACCCAGAATATTTATTAGTATGGGTCAGTAAATATCAGGTGATTTAGTTTTTGTTTTTTTGTTTTTTTTTTAGATTGTTCAGTCCTTGGTATTTCTGCTGCTTGCAACACTCTTCAGTGCAGTGACTGGTCTCCCATGGAGTTTATATAATACATTTGTCATAGAAGAGAAACATGGCTTCAATCAACAGGTATTGCAGAGAGATTGACCAGATTGGTTCAGATTGCTTAGATAGACTGGTCCTTTAATGGATGTGCAACACAAAATAATGTTTTGGGTCAGGCCTTACTAAGGAGGAGTGCATCTGCATGGGCTTGAATCTGTGTGGTTGTAAGGAGCTACAAGGAGAGCTCCTTTTTGACTGACTTCAATTTTCTTATGACACTGCCATTGCTGTTTTTCAATTTTTCTTAACTAAAGGGATCAGTTCACTAACCAGAATGGCATATTAATATTTACATTGACATACCACTGGTATAATTTATCCTTTCTTTGCAGACGCTGGGATTTTTTTTTAAGGATGCCATCAAGAAGTTTGTTGTGACTCAGTGTATTCTGTTGCCAGTGACATCCCTTCTGCTTTACATTATTAAAATAGGGGGAGACTACTTCTTTATCTATGCCTGGCTCTTCACATTAGTTGTTTCCTTGGTGAGTATGAGAAGATGTTTGGGTTTCTTCCAGACTCCAGCTTACTGGCATGGCTCAGCATGCTGAACACAGCTGAAAGGAAATATAGAAAAATCTAAATCTCCTATGAATTTTAATGTCTACAAACTTTAACAGAGTGTCTTGCTCTCAATGTACTTGTTCAGGAATAATAGCTCATATTGGTTGTCCACATTAATGTCATATATGCCTAATCTATTTAATACTGGAGTGTCTTAATCAATTGAAAGATAAGCACTGATAAAGCTTTAGAATAGGTACTGGAAATACAGCACTATGTGGTGATCATTTTTCCTTTCTCATATATAGAAGTGAGAACCAGAACATATGCAGCTGAAGCCATGTTCCTCTCTCTCACCTTCCTATCACAAACTAGTATTTTATTTTTGCTCTGCCTGCACCTTCCCATCGAGCTGTCCATATTGATTTTGTCCTGAAGTGCTACAGATGCTTTAGAACCTCATATAACAGGGGTTGGCCTATCTTTTATAAAACAAAAGCTAGAAAGTAAAACATCTTGGCAAAGCTGCAAACTTCTGTATTGAAAGAATACTTAGCATTCTGGACTCACTCTTCTCTGGGTCCTTCCACCCCTGAAGGTTAAGTGCATGCCTAGACAATTGGTGTGTTGCCACCTCACTGCAACTTTAGAGGGTTTCAGGCCTTAATGTGTTTAAACAGCCTTTGACATGCAAAATCATCCTAAGAGGTATTAGATTTACACTGTAGAGTCTGGTGTAGGGAAAAATTCCAGTTCCATAACTCTGTAATCAGAGTTAGAGTTGCATCCTCCTACTAGTCTGTTACGCCTGCTGGTATCAAGGCATTACACAAAGATCTGAGATAAAACTTTAAATTAGTCCCCACATGCTATATGGTCTGAAACACTAGTCTGGACTGAAAAGCTACTCTATGAAATACCCTCCTACACCTGCAAAATATCTGCAGAGGTTTAAGCCCCTAAAAAATTACAGTAACAAAAGTGATTTATTTTTAGTGGTGTTTCATATTGATGCCCTCACTTCCTGTGACTTTGCAAAAGTCAATTTTTCTGATTTTTGATTTTGTTGGACTTTTTCAACAGTGCTCTTGCTGTCAATAGTCCAGGTACTTCTTTTCAGTGAAATAAAACGTGTGAAGATAATTTTGAGGTTAATGTTGATATCCATTTGCCTCACATGTCCTGTTCCTTTTTTGCTAACCAGAATTTAACCTTTTGAAATAAATAAATAATTTTGTGAAGTTCTAGAGTGTGAGGAAAGGGAGTTCAGCTTTCCTTTCCATGACATCATTCTAGTTCTGGCTTTCTTAGCTGGGCTGCAACTGATGGCAGTTTGAGGAGATGCAGGTGCACTGTAGTGATGTTTTTGGGTCAAGGCTGTTAGTCATTGTGGAACCAGAGGCAGCAGGCAGACAACTGCCTTAGCCTTGCAGACACTCGGGAGACAGAAAGAAAATAGGGGACGTGAAATTTCTTGCCCTCTTTTTGAACATTTTGCTCCACCTTTAGTATTAAACATGTTTGGATGCCCTGTTCTTAATATCTGCATGTGTTTGCAGGTGCTTGTTACAATCTATGCAGACTATATTGCACCTTTGTTTGATAAATTCATTCCGCTTCCGGAGGGAGAGCTCAAGCAACAAATTGAAACAATGGCAAAGAGCATTGACTTCCCATTGACTAAGGTGTATGTTGTTGAAGGTGAGGTTTTGGGGTTTTTTTTAATAAAAAGAATTTGTAATTTTAAATATGTGGGGTTTTAGCATTGATTGTGGATTCTGTAGTAGGGCAGTTGCTTGCATTGCTCTGATACTGCAGTACTTGCCAATGTCTGTAGCATTTTCATGGTCTTTTTCCTGAAGCTCAATGCACAGCCTGAACTCATCCTCTGGTTGGAAGCATTGTCTTGGGTCTGTGGAGTGGAAATACACAGCTCAGTTAGGACTGGAAGCACAAAAGTAGTCAAGACTACAATTTTAGTAGTGTGAAACAAAGGGAATAGCTTTTTAATTTTTCTAGTCTTAGTTTAGCCTGAATTGTCTCCAACTCCTTGGTAAAACAATTTAAAAAGTATTGAAAATTAAAAATACCTATTTCTTGAAATGTTCACTGGGTTGATTTCTGGATCTCAGGGATGCTGTAGCTGGATGGTCTCACACCTTCTACTCGAGACTAATTTTTTCCACTTCCTAATTCTGCATTTTTCATCTTTTTTTCTCAGGTCATGGACTATAACATGGAGTCCGTGACTGACCTGACCTAGATAAAGATAGCTGTAAAAAATGGCCTATTCCAAACAAAAATATTATTGAGGAACTGTGTTAGATGTAGTTCAGAACTACAGATGTAGTTTGGTTTTAGTGCTTTTCTGTTTATAAAGTCTTCATATTTATCTGTTTCCATTCATCTTTGCTGGCACATTTGGAAGAATTCTACATAATTTGACTCAGGTTCTTTGCCTGGAGCAGTGTCAATGCAGAATGCTCCTTCCACTCTAAATCTGAAATTGCAATAGAATTTGCTTTTCTTCTTGGACATTAGATGTTTATGACTGCTCTTATGGTTTTAGTGCTTTTAGTGATTACACACTAATTTTTTTTATTGATTTTCTCATTACTTACATTTTAAAATATGCTTCAGCTTGCAAACAGATCTGCTTGAGTTTTGTCTACTGTTCATCTGGGGATTTGAGAATTCCTCAGGAAGAATCTGGTCTGTGTCATACTGTACAGTCTTCAGTGCATGGGATTATTCAGATCATGGTCTTTAAATTTTCTCCATCAGGTTCTAAGCGTTCTTCCCATAGCAATGCTTATTTCTATGGATTCTTCAAGAATAAGCGGATAGTACTCTTTGACACACTCCTGGAAGACTATTCTGCTTTGAACAAAGAACCAGCAGAAGGAGAAGATGGTGAAAATGAAGAAACAAAGTCTAAAACCAAAGTGAGTTTGTGTTTCATGGTGTTATTTATACTAACTTCTTGGTGAGATATTCCCTTGTGTTTTCTAATATATTTCAAAGGTCCTGAGCAAGTTGCTGAAACCCAAACCCTAATGATTTTAACACCAAAGTATGCCTGGTTTGCTAATTGGAATTTCTGGGGCTGTGTGAGTTGTGCATATAGCACCAGAGACTGTAAAAATCCACGGAGGCTTTAGCAAAACATTAGTTCCCTGCATGTGAAAACTAGACCTTCCCTAGAATTGTTTGACTAAGGGACCTGTTCAGGGTTTTAGCTCATTTTCTTCTCTTGGGACTGCCATACCAAAGCTTCCCTTTGAAGGAAATACTTTTAATTCCTAGTGTGTCATTTGTGTGCCTTTTACTGCATGCAGAGTTTTTGGTGCAGGAGGCACAGACAGATCACACATGTGCATCCTCCCATGCCCTGGTCAAGAACAGGTGGCCTCTCCTTTGATGTGCAGCTGCACATTATGAGTCTGCTGGAACTGCTGTTGTGGCCTCAGAAGAGTATGGAAATGACTAAAACTAATGGAATGCTTACTGAATAACCTGAAGGAGTAATTCTGAGAAAAACAAATGGCCCTGTGCAGCCTAAGGTTTGGCCAATGTCTAGATTGTTGTTCAGTCCAGCTTCTGTTCCTTGACACCATGTTAGTGGTGCCCAGGGTTTTGTTTGGCAAATACTGCAGAAGTGAGTGGTGAGAGGAGGGGAAGTTGAGCTCACCTGATCTAGACATAATGAAAGTCTGTGCTGCATTTCAACAGGTTCTTCAGCCTTTGCATTTGCTCTTACTTGCTAATGGATCTTTGAAGGTGCAGATGTCCTTCCTAATTATAGCTTTAAGGTGTGTCATAGGGCTTTTTGAAGAGAACATCTCCTTTTAAAAGGAACAGTACTGCCTTGGGAGGAAGGCTACATGTTGAGTGTTGAAGGAAAGTAGGAACAGGGCTTTGCTCTCAATTATTCTCTGAAAGTCTGCACCTCTGAATACCTGCTTCCAGTGTAATGCTTTGCTTGAGTAAAGAAACAGGATGAGAAGGGATAGGAGAGTCTTTGGAAGGCAAATCTTCCAGTGTTCTTTCAAGTTTGCATCAGCATGGCTGCGTACATAAAAATTAGAGAACACCACCTCATAGTAGAAATCTTCTTAACCTTAAAAGGTTATGTTTTTGTAAGTACCTTCAAGAAAAAGGCTCAGTGAGAAATTATATGTGTGCTTCTTGTATTGAAAGGGAATCTAGGGACACTTAAATGTTCAAGGAAAAAACAAATGAATAAGAAATTTATTTGGTTGTTCAGACATACCTAATAATACTTCTGCTTTGTTATTCCCTCAGAATAAGAAACAGGGATGTAAAAATGAAGAAGTTCTGGCTGTACTCGGTCATGAATTGGGTCACTGGAAACTAGGTCATACTATCAAAAATATAATCATCAGCCAGGTAAGTTATTTTGAACTGTTTTTTTTCCCAGAGCATCTGTAATTGTAGCTGTTTCTAAATGCCCTCTTTCAGATTTGTTAGTGTACATTCACCTGATATGCTGTGTGACAGAAAGTTGGTCTACATCACAGCCATCCTTCTTTTCTTTCCCATGTGTTTCTATAACAAATAATATTCTGGCACCTTCCATTTTACTCTAAAAAGACCAAACAACACTTGCATAGCTTGAAAAGATACTAATCACCCCCTCTAGAAAACTTGGTAAGGCATGGTCCTGCCCCTTGGCTCTGAAAAGCCAGGCAAGCACAGTGCTTGTACCCAGCACTGCACAGCTTAGATGGAAGCATAGATTGTTTCCAGGAATAGAAGTACAACACAGCACAGACACATTTTGTTTGGCTTTAAACTTTTCAGAACCTATGCTTAATTCTAAGGAGATGGGTTCTATCCTGCACTCCCTCCTCACTTCTCTTCTTGATTTTCCATCTTCCTTCATTACTTTTTTTTTGCTTAGTCACAGAAAATAGTGGTTCTTCTACTGTTGCACTTTCAGAAAGCAGGTAAAGACCAGCTGTTTGTTCCTCTCTGTATATTAGTTCAAAAGTAATCTACTTGGTTTTTTTATAGTGGCATCCATGTGCAAATCTATAATGTGATGTTATGTAATGACTTAATCAAGAACATCTTTTCTTTTCTCCAGATGAATTCCTTCCTTTGCTTCTTCTTGTTTGCTGTGCTGATTGGTCAGAAAGAACTCTTTGCTGCATTTGGTTTCTATGACACCCAGCCTACCCTGATAGGCTTGATGATTATTTTCCAGTTCATTTTTTCACCTTACAATGAGGTAAATTGTTTTCAAGACATAGACACTGAAGTATCATCCTATTTAATTAATGATTCTGTTTTGTCAGGGGAAGTTTGAAGTTTCTAGGGGCTGTATTGGGTGTCTCATTTTGAAATTCAGACTTAGTGCTGCATGTTGGGTAGGACTTCCAGTTTGAGATGTGGCTTGGATAAAGCTTAGTGAGATCAGTCTGCAGCCACAGCAATGTGTGGGATGTGGGAAGCTAGATGTGGTAGTATTTACTGGCACTGAAGGAATTTGCAAATAGCTGAATTTAAAAATAATTTTTAATACATTTCTCTCCACAGGTTCTCTCATTTTGTTTGACTGTATTAAGCCGACGATTTGAATTTCAAGCAGATGCGTTTGCCAAGGAACTTGGGAAGGCTAAAGACCTATATTCTGCTTTGATCAAGTTAAACAAAGATAATTTAGGATTCCCTGTTTCTGACTGGATCTTTTCAATGTGGCATTACTCCCACCCACCCCTTTTAGAAAGACTTCAGGCCTTGAAAGATGCAAAACAAGAGTAACAGCAATGATTGCTGGTTCAGAGACAGTGCTTCCATCTCAGAAGCAAAGTTCAGAGCTGCTTTTTAATTTTTTTTTTTAAATGGATAATGCAAATTAAGTGCACTGTTAACAGCACCACAGATCTGAGTATCCTGAAACAGGTATTAAATTATAAATGACTTATTTTTAACAAAAAACAAAACCGTGGAACTTAATTTAGAAAAAGTGCTGGGTGAAGACCTTCTGCCCACCCCCACATTGACTTTTATTTCCATATCATAGTATAGACTTTTAAAGGGAGGAAAACAGGTGTAGCCTTCAAAGCACCTTTTTCTTCAGTTTGTCTATGCCTTGAACATTGCTTTTGATCCTTTTTCTATTCTCAGCCTTCTGTGAACCTTCCCAGTCTCACCCTCTTCACAGTGAAGAGCCTTTGGGTGACTTGATTTCCTGTGTAATGATACTTGTACTTGCCAGTGTGTTTTAAAAAGCTGAATGCAGCTGCAGGCTTTTCTACTGCATTCATGTCTGTCAGAATGAAAAATGCTACTTAATAAAACCTTTCTCTGAAGTGTGGGAAGAAGGATGAGTTATAGCTGAGGAAATGTACCATGTCTTCCTTGAAAATGAGTGCTAGGTGGTATTTAGTAGCATTATAGTGGGATTAGGCTGCTCCTGTTGCCTACTGTGCTGCTGGGCCTATGGAAGGATGTTACAGGGAATCAGAATGGGACCCACATATTTGAGAAAATTCTCTCTTATTCTCCCTTTTTCCACATCTCAATTCTTCCATTTCTTTTGTACTTTGACTAGATTTTTTGTGTTTATGGAAGTGTCCAGTTGCTCAGCCAGTGTATGAGAGCCATGCTTTCATTCTGAGGAGGCTTATCTCCTGTTCCATTGAGGGTTTTTCATTAATATCAATCTAGCTGAAATAGTAGTGCTGGCATATTTATTCTTCATCATTGTTCTCATATAGAAAATTCTTACATATAAAAAGCCCAGGAAACAGTTTGCCCACATCAGTTACTGAAGAACAAAGTGGATAAATGTGGAAATGGCTTCAGCATTGATTGTCTCAGACTTTTTTGATGAAAAATAGGATTATATTTACTTTTGTTGAAGTAAAAATAAAAGTAAAATACAAGTTTGGATGTGCATACAAATGTTTTAACCAGCCTGAATACACATACTCCATATAAAAATCAGATTTTCTATCTGCAGTAAATTGAAAGATTCTGCTCAGTTCTCGCTGGGGTGAGAAGTCATCAAAGCAAATTGTCATTGTTTCACATGTCAGAATATTCTCATATATTTTATTGTTAGCTTATATTTGTTTTTCTGATAATAGGGGAAAATGCCTTATAAGATGATGGGTGCAATGATGTCTTGGGGGGAACAAGATGTTGCTGAAAGCCCTTTGTATGCCTTATTCTAATTGTGTTTATACGCCAGCAAATATGGAGCCAAACAATAGATACAGATTTAGGAGACAGTTTTACGAATCTGGAGAGCCTATATTTGTCATGTTAACTGTATTAATAAAAGGCCCTCAAAAATAAAAGCATTAACTTGAATCTGTCAAGTTTTGAATGAGATGTTGGCTGGTGTAAAGCTATGGAAAACATGTTAAACATGCTTTGAGAAAACCATTTGTCTCATCCATTAGGTAAAAACTATGCAAAAACAAATTTTCTGGCTATTTCAGGAATTTAGGTAAATGCAAACAAAAGGAGATTAAATTGCAAAGATGAAGGAAATGCCAGTTCCTACAGAAGCATGAAATACTTAAAATACCTGGCTTACAGGCAAAGATAGTGTTCTTATAGCAATTGCTTGTGACTTCCTTGTCTGCCCTATCACTTTTTAGTTATCTCTGCAGTTCTTCTAGCTGGATTTCATATATAACTACTGAACAAGGTTTCAGAGTTGGTTCCATTCTGCTCCAGTTGCTTCTCAGCACTGCAGTTGTTTGTTAGTGTGTGCTGCTGACCTTCCCTGCCCACATTACTGCTGGGCTTCTGGAGTGCATCAGCTACATCTTGCAGACATTCTATAGCCTCTGGTTGCTTCCTATCTCCCTGAGAATGGTTAAAATTACACCTAATCCTTCCTGTGCAACTTCTGCCTTCCCGGGTACCGAGATGCTCCTACAGTGTCTATACAGCCATGTGATAAACCTGTACCAGCTTCATGACAAAGTAGGTCTGCCCAGACCAGCCACCATCCCTTCAGGGAATGACCAGTTCTTAGGAAAGAGGCAAGAAAACTCACAAGCAGGCATATAGTTTTCTGTTAGCTGTAGCAAATAGTCTTCAGGTGCTCAAGGGAACCCAGAGCAGAACACCTCTGGCAGTATGCTTCTCCCAGGCATCTGTGGGGCTGCTGGGCATTCATCAGCAGAGTCCTGTCCAAAGGCTGGAGCTTCAACTTCCCATTTCCTGCCTTATCAGCTCTTTCTGCTGGTCTTAGTAGAAACCTGGTAGAAGACATGCTGGGGTGACAGAAAGACAAAACAGAATCCTTTGTGAACATGAAGCTTGATGTGTCTTGGTAATGTGTGCTGCAGCCCAGAGATTAAATTTCAGAGACCCAGGTGCCCTGGGCTGATCCCCAGCAGCACAGGCAGAACAAAGGAAGGGATTCTGCCCCTCTGCCTCGCTGGGGTGAGACCCCATCTGCAGAGCTGCCTCCAGCTCTGGCATCCCCAATAGAAGAAAGACATAGGCCTGTTGGACTGAGTCCAGAGGAGGCCACAGAGAGATGTTCCAAAAGCCCCTCTGCTCTGGAGCCAGGCTGGAAGAGTTGAGGGTGCTCACCTGGAGAAGAGCGGGCTCCAGGGAGAGCTCTGAGCCCCTTTCAGGGCCTAAAGGGGCTCCAAGAGAGCTGAGAGGGACTGGGGACAAGAGCATAGAGTGACAGGACAGGGAGGAATGGCTTTAAGCTGAAGGAAAGTAGATTTAGATCAGAAATTATGCATTAATTCTTTACTGAGGGACAACTGGCACAGGCTGCCCAGAGAAGCTGTGGCTGCCCATCCCTGGAAGTGTCCAAAGCCAGGTTAGACAGGGCTTGGAGCAGCCTGGGATAGTGGAAGGTGTCCTTGCCCATGCTTTAAGATGAGCTTTAAGATTTGCCTTCCAATCCAAACCATTCTGTGATGAAATAGGCATATACGTCTCCCTCTCAAAGCGTTTCAAGGGCCTCCATTTGTTTACGCAGGACTATTACGGCCACAGGGCTCCTTACTGCTCTCGGACGCCAGCAGATCCTGCTGCTGTGCAGGTGGCTCAGGTGTGCAGGCCGGGGAGCGGTGGGCAGGCTGTGTGTGCGGGGTCGGTTTGGGCGGGCCGGGAGCGATGTGCGAGGCCTGCGCTCCCTCAGGGCCCGGCGGAGGCGAGGGACGATCTGCGAGCGCCAGGGGGCGCTGCGGCGCAGGGCCCCC